>JZKD02S1953341.1:0-20131 GCA_000966675.3 Picea glauca
CAGATTAGGGAATATGATGTGCTTGACATTAGTTTAGACTTGGTTTCTAATGGGAAATTATGGGGAAACCCAAACTAATTTGGTCTCCTTTCCAGTTAAGATTGGAAAACTAACACACGATAGTACCAATTGGCCGATTGACAGGAGTATCTGTAAATATAGATGGTGTGTGTAGTATAACATATTTTGAAGTCATTGAGATAGTGAATGATATTCAACCATATCTAGTGCTGATGGGACTTGATTGGGCCTTTGACAATCATGCGATAATTAATCTAAAAAGGAGGGAAATGATATTTGAGGTAGGAGATGTAAATGTTACTACACCATTGGATCTGATAGAAGGAAAGAGGTACATCGAACCAACTAAAGGGATCAAAATTGACAACTTGTATAATATGACTGCACAGATGGATGACTATGTTAACCCCATTACAGATGGTGGACTAAGTTGGAGAAGCGTTATCTTGTGTGATTTGGACTCAATGGAAGGTCTGGAACATTAGCAACAGAGGATGCATGAAGTATCAACTAGACGATGTCCCTGCATTACTCGATCATCGCGTTGGATTGGAACAAAGCCATGTGATCCACCCAAGTATGATGGAATGACTAATATAAGCTCTTTTGTAAAGGTGTTTGAGTTGCAAATACCTGAACATCAAAGAATGTTGGCACTAGATGTTGTCTTAAAGGCCACTCCAACCATATGGCGGGTTGCACATAAAGAGGGAATGGAAGATTGGTCGTAGTGTAGAAGATTAATGCAAGTGATATTTGGTACCAAGGTTGAGTATATTGCACAAAAGTATACATGGGTAAGTGATCCAACATATGATGTTGAGTAGTGCAGAAACATATGGAGTTCGATCCTGAAGAAGGAATGAACGTGCATGTTTATACATACATTGTTCAATACAATTCCTAAGAATTGGTAGCTAGAACTATAAATGCATAAAGAAAAAACAAACTGGGATGATCTAACTAAGAGGTTCAAGCTAAAATTTACTTTTGAACATGAATCTCCATAGGTCATTCGAACCAAGATATTTTTATAACAAGGGCCAATGGAGGTGGTACCTGTGTGTACTGCGCACAAAGATTCTATGAATGTCCATGAATTACTGGAATGTTATAATGTTTCTAAAGAAGAACATGATGAGGAAGATGTTAGAAAATAACAGGTGTTCTCTTTTAACCATAGACAATATAGCAATATTTTCACCCAACCATAGGCTGAAGCCACCCCTGAGCACCTTAACCTTGACAGAGAATAATTCTGGAAGCAAACCATAGGCCTAATAGACAATCAATGTAGCGTACCACTCTCCAAAGTTATCACACAAGGTAAAACGTCCAAACCATAACCAATAGAAAGTCCAAGCCTAAACTGAGAATACAGGTTGCAGTAGCTACAGTTGCAACTACTCTCCAAACTTGTGCACTTACTCAGTTTTTGTAGTGCACATTCTTACATTTCTGCAGTTGCAAGATGTGTCCTTAAAATGAGCTCTGACGTCCTGTATTTATACTATTTCTTCTTAGATGTCTGGGCCAAATTCTCATTCTGGAGGCTAAACACTCAATATTAAATATTTCATTTAGCCGACTTGTCTTCTAGGGTTATTTCCATTGCTTTAGGGTTTCTTATTGCTTCCCAGAATATTCTATTCTCGTTAGGGTTACACGTGGAGGTTAATAACTCTCACAACTACCATAATATCAATACTCCCTCCTAGCTAGGGAGGTATTGAAGAAAATGCTATTGATCACAAACATACCATTCATCCGATAGCATCATCATAGCCATACCATCTATATCATGATTAGATCACGAGCACCATCATCACTATCAATATCATTTGATAGAATCAACTACATCATCTCTTAAAGCCATACTCCATCTAAGTAATCAGGCATGATGCTGAATAAGTTGCTCAGTCCACACAATGATACAAGAACCATTCTTCTAATCCGGATATATGTCCTAGAAGAATAACTATTCCAATAGATGCTCAAAGACACACCGTGGGCTACAAGGACTATTATTCTAATCCAGACATACGTCCTAGAAGAATAAATGTCCTGGACCATTTTCCTCTTGGAGAATGTCTATCCACTAGCACACTAACTATCCATCTAGTTGATAATCATTTTCAATGCTATTGATAGTCTACAGGGAAATCAGAACAATGTCATTCAATAGAACACAACTGTGTCTATTCATAGTAGTACACAACTACTATCCAGTGGTACAAAACCACACCAAGTATCACACGACTACTTAATCAATGATAAATAATCACAACCAATGGAAAACATTCACCACAGTAGAAAACATCTACTGTACAAAGACATACAGTCTCCATAGCAATCATATCATCTGATATCAACCTGCATAAAAACAATATCATGATATAAATTGAGTCATATGGGCCATTATTCCACTCACATTTGTGATATCTGGAAGAGCATCTTCCCTCAGAAAGTAAAACATCATCCATGGGATATCTGTACTATTCTTCTCAAGCATAAAAGAATAACTTCCCCTGATTTTTGAGCCTAGACCATTCACCTAACTGGGCCATTCCTATGACACTAATCATAGTGCAACATGGAGAGAACGAGTCTGCCCTAGGCAATCCATGTCTCTGATTGCATAACCTGGACCATTCACGTAACTGGGCCATTCCTCTGTAGCTAACCATAGTGAAATATAGATAGAATGAGTCAGTCCTAGGGAATGACTGTCTGGACCATTTCCTAATGAAAATGACTGTCCTACACCAACCTCCAAAATGAACCATTCTTCGAAACTGCTCACAACTGTGAACTTCGAAAGAATGATTGCATGATGAGGTAGACCATTCTACTTGACCACTACTCATAGTTATTACCAATATGAATGAATGCCCTATACCATTCCTCCACACTGGCCACAAGGGGAATCACTGTCTATGGTACATCAACAATATATTGAACCATTTTCATTACGTAAATCACTGTCCGATCTGGACCATTTTCCAAACTGGAAAATGCCTGTCCATCAGAAATCTCAAATCACTTTCCGAACTGGAAAGGAACTACTCATCCTGGACCATTTTTCAAACTGAAAAATGACTATCCATAAATCAATAACACATGAGTTCTCCCTCCCAACCTGGGAGTAATCTTTTCCTTTTTCAATAAGGAAGTTGTCTCCATGAGCCCCAACTTGCAAACTTTTCATCTTAGACATAGGTTTTACCAAAAATATCTGATATCTGCTCATTTGTGGAGATATATTGGAGAACCCCTTCTCTTTTCCAGACTTCATCACGAAGAATGTAATGCTTGATATTAATTTATTTTGATCTTTTATGGAACATTGGTTTTCTTTGAAGGCTTCATGTAGCTCTGATCATTACAATATATATCATGGTCAAATTCAACACTTTTGTTTCTTGCTAGCTCATGACATCGTGGCAAGGCTCAAACTGAAACATATCCAAGTATCACTTCTTCTCTCATCATGAGAGTTTGCCATGGATTAGAAATATATCATCCCATACTTCTGAGTAACTATTCTGATACACTATCTCCATCATAGAAAGTTTTCACCACACTTCTGCTATATATGAGATACTCTGCATCAAGTTGATTGAATCCATACAAGGTCTTCTTATATCTGCATACATGGGTCTCTTTCTGGTTTACCTCAAAACCTTGGGATTGATTTACACAATATTCTTCGTCAAATTCTCTCTTGGGAGAATAGTATTTTACAACCAACTGATGTAAACTTCAATCCATGGACACTGCAAGAGACATAATAGCTCAAATAGAGGTATATCTGGTTTACGAGAACAAGATTTTATCATAGTCTTCTCCCTCCTTCTGGAAGAACCTATGAATCTTGCAATGATTCCATTCATAAGTATTTTTCACACTTTTCTTTATCACAACTTCCATTTATTCTACTCGATTTCTTCATAGTGAGTTCAAACCAAGCTAGTAGTCTTTGTGATTCTCGGAAAGCTGGTAGTCTTTGTGATTCTCGGTATAATAACTGGTTGTTCTAGATTTTCTTTCTTTCTTGGAATCTTCATGTTCCTCCTCATGTTTCACTTTAGCTCTTGGTTTGATGGAGTATTCTATAGATTCCATGCTATGAATATTCCAACTTCTTCCTTTCATCACATGATCATGGATGTATATGGACAACGATGCTTCTTTTCGAAGAAGACTTCTTCTGAACATGTGTTGCTTATCATGGCTGCTACTTTCAATGGGAATAAGAACATATACTTCATAATCCTCAATGGATCATATCATTTAGGATTAGCTCCATCCTAATCCTTACTTCATATATGAATGCATGCTCTTCTTTTGGAATTCTGTAATCATCTCCCTCCATCTAAGAGAGTCAAAGCTTATGTCTGCATCCTTATTTCCATTTGCAAAGTGTCACAAGTATTTTTCTAATTTCCTCTTGATTGCTGACTTCTTTCTGTTTTGACTTCTTCTAGGTCTCTTTAGGTTTGATCCTGATTTCGGCTTATCTGAAAGTTTTTACTTATATAATATCTTCCGCATGAATTGTTACCAAATATTGTCATCGTACTTCATCTTTTTCATGTGTATTGCTTGTATTGTAGTCATCGTAATAACAATCCTTATCCTTTTATTCTTCCATATGCGTTTTTTTCCTTGAACATATTTTTTTCTAAGAAATAGATATACATGATATGTACAGGAACTATGTAAACATGATATATACAAGAGCTTTGAAGAATATTATTACCTTGTATTAGAAGAAGAAGTTTGTTTTATCTTGCTTGACTTTCTTTGAGGGTTCCCTTTCTTCGANATTCTCACAAGGTATGATGTTATGCTGTCATCATCATTCATTTTCATGTCACGAAGCTCATTCTTCAGACCCATTACTTGTCCAATGTTTCTTACTAAGAAGAGGTTAGTTAGGGCATCATACATCTTCTTAGATGAGTCAAGATGAGAGATGTAGGGTATTAAGTGGTATTTTACATAGTCCACTATGATACTCATGGCATTGATATCATTGTCTTTGAACTTCTCCATAACTGCAACGTTCTGAGGTTCCTTCTCTTTTCCTTCTTCAAACTACGGTTCCACGATATTTCCTTTCATGATATCCAACAATTTATTCTTGGCAAGGATGAGATCAATCATTGTCTTTCATTCTCTAAAGTTAGAGGCCCCTTATAACTTGTGTTCTGACTTCATGGAGTAATTCATGACTTCTTTAACTTGGTCAACCTTTGAATTTGACCCAAAACTCAAAATTTACATCTTAGATTGATAAGAGTACCAGGAGGTGCACTAGGTTAAGGCACACTAGGCTATCTAGAAATTAGGTCAATATATTCACTTAAGGTGCTTCAACAAGAGGGTTAGGGTTTCGTTGATGCAACAAAAAATTTGATTGCAACTGCAACTATAACTGAGAAAATCCTCCCAATCTATCTTCCAATGGTTAGACTATACAAAGATAGTGTGGGCCCATAACCTGTTATAAAATAATAGGTGTGCTCGTTTAACCGTAAACAATATAGCAATATTTTCATCCAACCATAGGCCTAATCCACCCCCGAGCACCTTAACCTTGACATATAATAATTTTGGAATCAAACCCTAGGAATACTAGCTAATCAATGTAGCATAACTCTCTCCATAACTAGCACACAAGGAAGAAAGTCCAAACCATAACCAATAGAAAGTCCAATCCTAAACTGAGAATATAGGTTGCAGTAGCTGCAGCTGCAACTACTCTCCAGACTTGCGCACTTACTCAGTTTTTGCAGTGCACACTCTTACATTTCTACAGTTCCGAGATGTGTCCTTAAAATGAGCTTTAATGTCCTGTATTTATACTATTTATTCTTAACTGTCTAGGCCGAATTCTCATTCTGGAGGCTAAACAATCAATATTAAATATTTTTGTTAGCTGACTTGTCTTCCAGGGTTATGTCCAATGCTTTAGTGTTTCTTCTTGCTTCTCGAAATATTCTATTCTCATCAGGGTTACACGTGGAGGTTAATACCTCCCACAGATACCATAATATCAACAGAAGATCCAAGGAATATACAAGTACCTGAAACATAGGGGGACCACACAATATAAGGACCAAAGCTTGAATATTCTACATATGTACAACCACTAAATACACGAAAGGTAAATATTGGGACAAAGGAAAACTCTAAGTTTGCATAGATAGGTGATTATTGGAATGATGAAGCTGTGGAGAAGATTGTATATTTACTACACCAGTATCAAGATCTATTCCCAAATACATTCTCAGAGATGAATGGGATAGATAGGGAGTTAGGAGAAATGAAGATCCCTTTGAAACGAAATTCTAATCCAGTGAGACAAAGACCCTATAGGTTAAATCTGAAGTATAAAGAGAAGGTGAAATCAAATATAGACCAAATGTTAAAAGATGGAATCATTGATCCAGTCATGGAATCAGAATGGATAAGTCCAATGGTAGTGAAAGATAAGAAAACATGGGGAATTAGGATTTTTGTATACCTAAGGAAGCTAAATGATGCATGTGTGCATGATCCATTTCCAACACCATTTACAGATGAAGTTGTGATAGAAAATGTAGGGGGGAAGGAGGCCTATCCTTTTACAGATGGATTTTTAGGATATCACTAGATAAGGATTGTGTAGGAAGACAAATATAATACTACCTTTATGACAGAATGGGGAAGCTAACAATACACAGTAATCCATTTTGGGCTAAAGAATGCACTTGCAGTTTTTTCAAGAGTTGTTGTCGCAACGTTTAAGGAATTTATTCATAAGTTCCTTGAAGTGTACTTAGATGATTAGACCATGTTTATTCTATTGAAAGATCACATAGAATTACTCAAGTTGATGTTGGATAGATGTAGACAATGTCAAATTTCACTAAATTTGAAGAAATGTATTTTTGCACGCCTTTTGGAATTTTGTTAGGCCATGTGGTATGTAAGGAGGGCTTATTAGTGGATCATGCCAAGATTGCAGTGATTTTCGACTTACAACCACCCACATCAGTCGGATAGTTGAGATAAACCCTGGGTCATACAAGATATTATAGGAAGTTCATTAAAGGTTATGTGAAGATTACAGCACCTATGGATAAGTTGTTAAAGAAAGAAGCTAAGTTCCAGTGGAATGAGGATTATCAAAAATGTTTGGATATATTGATAACAAAATTAGTGACTGCGCCAATTTTGATCTTCCCATATTGGAAGAAGGAGTTTCATGTTCATGTGGATGTGTCGTACATAGATTTGGATGCAACATTATCTTATCCAGGAGAAGGAGACATAGACCACCCAATTGCATTTGCAAGCAGGAAGTTGTCAACAACAAAAAATAATTACACTATCACAGAACGAGAAGGATTGGAAATGGCATATGCATTGTAGAAGTTTAGAAATTATTTAATGGGGTCTCACTTTAAGATGTATAAAAACCATTCTACACTAAGATACTTAGTGAACACGCTAGTGTTGGGGAGGAGAATATGAAGATGGTTGCTTCTTTTTTAGGAATATGATTTTGAGGTTGTTGTGAAACCAAGGAATTTGAATGCAGGACCAGATCACTTACGTGCATACTATTAGAAGAAGATGCAGGAAATTTAGATGACATATTGCCAAATGCACAATTATTTACGGTTAAAATGGTGGATGACTACTTCATAGACGTTGTGTAGTTATTAAGTACATGAATGGCCCCGTCAGACATGATAGTTGCGTAGAAGAAACAATTAGTGGTTAACACAATAGAATATTAGTTAATTGCAGGAAAATTATACAAGTCAAGTGCATATGGAATATTGAGATGATGTGTGTTAGAGCATGAAAGGCCAATNATTCTCACAAGGTATGATGTTATGCTGTCATCATCATTCATTTTCATGTCACGAAGCTCATTCTTCAGACCCATTACTTGTCCAATGTTTCTTACTAAGAAGAGGTTAGTTAGGGCATCATACATCTTCTTAGATGAGTCAAGATGAGAGATGTAGGGTATTAAGTGGTATTTTACATAGTCCACTATGATACTCATGGCATTGATATCATTGTCTTTGAACTTCTCCATAACTGCAACGTTCTGAGGTTCCTTCTCTTTTCCTTCTTCAAACTACGGTTCCACGATATTTCCTTTCATGATATCCAACAATTTATTCTTGGCAAGGATGAGATCAATCATTGTCTTTCATTCTCTAAAGTTAGAGGCCCCTTATAACTTGTGTTCTGACTTCATGGAGTAATTCATGACTTCTTTAACTTGGTCAACCTTTGAATTTGACCCAAAACTCAAAATTTACATCTTAGATTGATAAGAGTACCAGGAGGTGCACTAGGTTAAGGCACACTAGGCTATCTAGAAATTAGGTCAATATATTCACTTAAGGTGCTTCAACAAGAGGGTTAGGGTTTCGTTGATGCAACAAAAAATTTGATTGCAACTGCAACTATAACTGAGAAAATCCTCCCAATCTATCTTCCAATGGTTAGACTATACAAAGATAGTGTGGGCCCATAACCTGTTATAAAATAATAGGTGTGCTCGTTTAACCGTAAACAATATAGCAATATTTTCATCCAACCATAGGCCTAATCCACCCCCGAGCACCTTAACCTTGACATATAATAATTTTGGAATCAAACCCTAGGAATACTAGCTAATCAATGTAGCATAACTCTCTCCATAACTAGCACACAAGGAAGAAAGTCCAAACCATAACCAATAGAAAGTCCAATCCTAAACTGAGAATATAGGTTGCAGTAGCTGCAGCTGCAACTACTCTCCAGACTTGCGCACTTACTCAGTTTTTGCAGTGCACACTCTTACATTTCTACAGTTCCGAGATGTGTCCTTAAAATGAGCTTTAATGTCCTGTATTTATACTATTTATTCTTAACTGTCTAGGCCGAATTCTCATTCTGGAGGCTAAACAATCAATATTAAATATTTTTGTTAGCTGACTTGTCTTCCAGGGTTATGTCCAATGCTTTAGTGTTTCTTCTTGCTTCTCGAAATATTCTATTCTCATCAGGGTTACACGTGGAGGTTAATACCTCCCACAGATACCATAATATCAACAGAAGATCCAAGGAATATACAAGTACCTGAAACATAGGGGGACCACACAATATAAGGACCAAAGCTTGAATATTCTACATATGTACAACCACTAAATACACGAAAGGTAAATATTGGGACAAAGGAAAACTCTAAGTTTGCATAGATAGGTGATTATTGGAATGATGAAGCTGTGGAGAAGATTGTATATTTACTACACCAGTATCAAGATCTATTCCCAAATACATTCTCAGAGATGAATGGGATAGATAGGGAGTTAGGAGAAATGAAGATCCCTTTGAAACGAAATTCTAATCCAGTGAGACAAAGACCCTATAGGTTAAATCTGAAGTATAAAGAGAAGGTGAAATCAAATATAGACCAAATGTTAAAAGATGGAATCATTGATCCAGTCATGGAATCAGAATGGATAAGTCCAATGGTAGTGAAAGATAAGAAAACATGGGGAATTAGGATTTTTGTATACCTAAGGAAGCTAAATGATGCATGTGTGCATGATCCATTTCCAACACCATTTACAGATGAAGTTGTGATAGAAAATGTAGGAGGGAAGGAGGCCTATCCTTTTACAGATGGATTTTTAGGATATCACTAGATAAGGATTGTGTAGGAAGACAAATATAATACTACATTTATGATAGAATGGGGAAGCTAACAATACACAGTAATGCATTTTGGGCTAAAGAATGCACTTGCAGTTTTTTCAAGAGTTGTTGTCGCAACGTTTAAGGAATTTATTCATAAGTTCGTTGAAGTGTACTTAGATGATTAGACCATGTTTATTCTATTGAAAGATCACATAGAAGTACTCAAGTTGATGTTGGATACATGTAGACAATGTCAAATTTCACTAAATTTGAAGAAATGTATTTTTGCATGCCTTTTGGAATTTTGTTAGGCCATGTGGTATGTAAGGAGGGCTTATTAGTGGATCATGGCAAGATTGCAGTGATTTTCAACTTACAACCACCCACATCAGTCAGATAGTTGAGATCAACCCTGGGTCATACAAGATATTATAGGAAGTTCATTAAAGGTTATGTGAATATTACAACACCTATGGATAAGTTGTTAAAGAAAGAAGCTAAGTTCCAGTGGAATGAGGATTATCAAAAAGGTTTGGATATATTGAAGACAAAATTAGTGACTGCACCAATTTTGATCTTCCCATATTGGAATAAGAAGTTTCATGTTCATGTGGATGTGTCGTACATAGATTTGGATGCAACATCATCTTATCCAGGAGAAGGAGACATAGACCACCCAATCGCATTTGCAAGCAGGAAGTTGTCAACAACAAAAAATAATTACACTATCACAGAACGAGAAGGATTGGAAATGGCATATGCATTGTAGAAGTTTAGAAATTATTTATTGGGGTCTCACTTTAAGATGTATAAAAACCATTCTACACTAAGATACTTAGTGAACAAGCTAGTGTTGGGGGGGAGAATATGAAGATGGTTGCTTCTTTTTTAGGAATATGATTTTGAGGTTGTTGTGAAACCAAGGAATATGAATGCAGGACCAGATCACTTACGTGCATACTATTAGAAGAAGATGCAGGAAATTTAGATGACATATTGCCAAATGCACAATTATTTACAGTTAAAATGGTGGATGACTAATTCATAGACGTTGTGTAGTTATTAAGTACATGAATGGCCCCGTCAGACATGATAGTTGCGCAGAAGAAACAATTAGTGGTTAACACAATAGAATATTAGTTAATTGCAGGAAAATTATACAAGTCAAGTGCATATGGAATATTGAGATGATGTGTGTTAGAGCATGAAAGGCCAATNTGATTGCATTTACAAAGTGTGAAGAGCGAGAGGATGTGCAGTTCTTAGATCTCAGAGGTAAGCCATTCTTAGCAGCTAAGTATCAGAACTTCTGGTACATGCCTAACAAAAGAAGACAGATCGACACTAACATGGAGTTCTTCTTATATGTCGAAAGGATTCAGAAGTGCATCAAGGAAAAACCATGCATTTCACCACAATTTGTATAGGTGTACACACCGATTGCGTGGTTCATGGTAGATCAACACCATATCTATATATAAGCAAAGAATGACGTGAGAGAGGAATGGGTCCAGACAAAATACAAGATCACATAAGAAGATATCCACCTTATCATGTAGGATTGGGATCTAGATTGGAAAGTTCTTGTGAACGGAACTGAGACAAAGCACCTTGATAATGACGCCGACGAACAGGGTGATGAACATAGTGATTAACAGGGTAATGAACAAGGTAATAAAAATGGAAATGAACATGGTAGAGACATAGAACACGCACAGGAAACAATCAAAGAGAAGAGGAAAGACAAGGGCAAGGGACCAATTCCCCCTGCACACAAGAAGAAGAAATCTCACAAAGAGCCAACCATTTATACTATGAGGGATGCCGTAGAAGAAGAAGTTGAGAAAGTGTCACACAAACAAGAAGAGCTACACCAACAGGTGCAAGCACAATTAACGACATTGCAGTAGATCTTGGAAGCATGAAGGATAACACTAGAGAGAAGATCTAGTGAAGGACCATCAACAAGTATGACTAGGAAAGTGGGGGCTACCACTTCTTATTTTTTAGAGATGGAAACATGGCACAGAGTCTTGAAGATCTCACCATATGTCATTGAGTTCCCAATGCCCAAGATACAGGAGAAGGTACAACGATTAAGTCACCTAGACTTAGTCATTTCAAAGATTCCCACAACAGTAATATAAGGCTTGCATGTTAATATTGCACAAGAAATATGGTTCCATACAGAGTTAGCATCAACCGATTTGGAAAGGTAGTGGTGGAGAAGACAGAGCTTCAAAAATATTATACAACTGCTTTACAGGAGAAGACCGCGACTGAGGAAAAGGCTGACAGAATATTGAAGGAGAAGAGCGAGGTTGAGGAAAAGGTCGAGAGAATAATGAAGGAGAAGGACGAGGCTGAGCAACAGGAAGAGTGAATACACCAGGCCATCCAGAAACTCTATAAGGATATTCTATAAATGTCAATGGTGGTCGAAGCCACTCTTGAAGAACAAGTCTCAACAAATAGGGAAGTCATTAAATGATTTCTCACTAGGATCAAGGACTTGGAATCACACACCATACCAGGAACACCACCAGAGGAAAAGATAAATAGAGAAAGAACCACTATGATTGTAGTAGAAAGTATTAAGAGACTAGAGGAGGAATCCCTGATGCTATGTGAGGAAAGTATGCATATTTGGATGAATATGATGAAGGATCCAAAGATGAAGGATGTGGAAGCTATATTAAAGGATGCGTAACAAAAGGTGTAGAAGGCTTAAGATAACATAAGTATGCTGCCACCATATGAGTGCATGATGACCATATTGGCACATAGGTAGTCATACAATGAAATATAAAAGATAAGGGACCAACAGAAGATTCTCCAACAATGAATAGTACCGCTATAGGATGAAGCCCTAACAGTAATAGGGGAATTTCCATCTACGTATGGAAATGTAAAGCAAGTAGCACATGACAGTGAGGATAAACTCACGACCCCAACTGTGCAGGTCATAGAGGAGATTTTGGAACAAGAAGCAGAAGTCAAGAAATAAGTCATGACAATAAAGGAAACTTTCCAAAAGTTCATGAAAGCATGGAGGGGTGCAACACAATAGGCTTAAGTGTCTCGTTACAAGCCATAAGTGAGTGTTGGGGGCCTGTTGGGTAGGCATTTCAAAGAAATAAGTTTTGAGGGCATGAAAAAAAGAAGGAAGCACAATAGTTAGACATGTAAAAGTAGGAAGAACAACAATTGTGAGTGTAAAAGAAACATGTAGGTGAAAAGATAGGAAAAACATGTCTAGACAATGAGTTGTCATACTGTTTTGGGGGATAAACGAGTAGGGTTTTGAGCCCTAAATTATATGTATAAATATGTAATGGGTCAGGTAGAATATGTTGTTGATGTTGAGAAAATAGGAGGCTAAAGAATAGGTTGAGAGAATAGACATATAATGCGAGAGAGTTTATGTCTGAAGGATTAGGGAGGGTTTGTAGAGATAATCTTGCACTGTAGAGTGGCTAGGAAAGATGGGGAAGTACATCATGATGTATCTATTGTAAGTGCAAGGCGCAAGCCTGAGATGATTGCAAAAAGAATAATAAAGAAGCCAACTATTGTGGACGTAGCCCAAGATTTGGGTGAACGACGTTAATTTCTGTGTCTAAATGTATTTTTATCTGATTGGTCATGGATGTTCTATTTATGCATAACTAGATCTAGATTTGTTTATTAGTTGAATGATGCACATTAATGGTGAAGGTTACAATGAATAGTTTATGTTGCAATCCATGTCACAATGGTGATGCATAATTTAAGTTTACTAATTAATCAATGGAAAATGGACAAAGAATACATTGCAAGAGGTAAATAAGTAGCGATGAATATGATGATATCCTCCCATCCCCTTGTCCTTGCAGAAAATTGGTTCTTGCTGTTAGCGTCGAAAGTCACTCCTGGATTGCAGCAGGAGAAGACCCGACACCCATCAGTTTAATGCCACGATTTGTTTATAAAATGGATGATCAAATGGAGGAAAACTCAGGACAACATCATTTCAATTCTGAAAATAGGCCAGGCATGCATGGGCAAGTGAGGTCTTAGATAAACTTCAAACAGTGAGTCGTAATAAGGGTGAGTAGGGGGAAGACTTGCATAAGAAGAGTGCAGGGGTCTGTTATAAACATCAGGTTTCTAGCAGACTGTGAGAGAAAGCATCTAAAGGAAATATCCTCTTACATCCAAATGCAGAAAACCAGGGAATACAATAATGCAACGATAAATCCTTTATCATAGCATAACTACAACAACTCATGCGAATCATTCGATCATGAACTCTCTGGTATAAGACGAAAACATAGATGGAGCAAGAAAACTGTTTGTCATAAAACAAGAAATCTCAAACACAGATGCATAACCATAAAACTAGAATGATCATTAAAACTTTACAGTCGGGATCTTTGCTCTACCATCGATCCGTACCAAAATGGTGAAAATGCCTACATATACTCAAAACAACAACAACAACAAAATCGATACGTTGCATTAAAACTTTGCGTCTGCATGGCTTCTCACAATCTGCACCTGCAGTCTCTGAATGATCGTGCACCTATGACAAACGTAATCGAACTCCTGACAGTTCTGTGGGCGAATCGACGTGCCTTTAATTCATCACCGGACTTTCCCATTATGGCGGAGGCAGTGTCTAACCACCACCAACTACCTCAATAACTGCTTCATTGGGATTGTGAATGGCCTGGCAGACTCAACACTTTGGGGGCATGGAAGGATCCTCGCACTGCCACCTAGATTAGCTAAACGACTTGATGAATATGCGTGGAGGCCAGCGCAAAGGATGGGGCATAAGAGAGGTGACAGGGGAAGACACGCGGTGAAAGACAGTAAGCGGGGGAGGGCAGGAGATGAGATATAATGGACACATTTTAGTGGGAGGTTGACGAGGAAGGGAGCGGGATGCATGGTAGGTGGTGAGTGGATGGGAAAGGGCTAAGGTGAGTGAGCTTCATTGCACGGCTAGGAGGAGAACATGTGGCAAGGAGAAAGATGGAACAAAAAGGCTACACGATAGGAAAGGGGCCCGCATTCATTAAACGCAGAGAGAAAGAGGATGTCTGGATTGCCTATGCGCCGTTGATCTGGGCACTCAAATCATAACCGTTGGAGAGATGCGCCCTTGATTCTGGACCCCCCCCTCTGCTTAAAGGTAGAAAGGCGGGGGGGGGTCCGGAATCACCTCTTGTGTCGTTGATCCGGGCGCTCTGATCATGACCGTTGAAGAGGTGCGCCCTCGTTTCCAGACCCCCCCCCTCCGCTTAAAGGTAGAAATGTGGGGGGCTCCAGAATCTGATGTGCGTCGTTGATTTGGGCACGTGGATCCCTGATGTCCATATTTTCTTGCTTCTTAACCACAGATGCATTTTGCGCTCCGAACTTAGGGTAAGTGGGTTTTACCCACTCTTTTCATTTTATCTCCCCCTACAAGAAATTTCACTAACACTAGGCTCCATGGGGGATAGAGTCGTCCCTGTGATGCTCTAAGAACTCATTCCGCAGCTTCAGTGCCTTGCTGTTGGGCTATGGAGTCAGGCTCAAAACATCCTGCTGCTAAAAATACAGGCCGAAAAAATAAAAAAAAAACCAACTAAATGTTCATGCTTACAGGATCTTATTTATGTACAATCCTAAGCTAATAAAACACTTTACATGGTCTAGGTGAAATAAAACTTCCACCATAGCCATTCAAGCAGCTTCCTGGATAGAAGCTCCTTCCTTCTGTCGATGATCATCAGCGGATGGTGCAACCGTGACAGCAGAGCGGTTACACTCTTCAACTCCTCCTTACAGGCTGAAGTTGAGATGAAATAGGGCGGCTCCACGACATAGGGGAAATGCTACTCCATGTACTTGCAGACAGGTTCATAGAATGAGTGGAAAATTCCAGAAAATGGGTGACAGACACCCTCCTCTACTACACAACTGTTCACCTGTGGCTGAATATCTCTGATAAGAACAGGTTGATGGTGGACAACTGACGTAGGCTCGCTGCTCGCTGATTGGCTCTGGAAAAGAAATATTCTGCTCCTCTGGTTCGGTCTCCCCTAGGTCCGATTTGTATTCATCATAAATAGGGGCCATGGGGTGGTTCTGTTTGCTAACTGGCTCTTAAATATCTCTATAGTGATCAAAATTAGGATAAGCTTGCTGCTCATCATCACTATAATATATATCAAAGAGGGGTTGTCCTTCATTGATATGATCCTCCTCCAGAACAGTGATCCCGTCAAAAATTCATGTTTTAGAGATAGTGGGACCTACTGGTTCTGGCTGCTCACACGTAATCTTTTTCTCTTCAATCCCAGGTAAACATATATTGTGAGAAACCCCCTGGAGAAAAAGAGAGGAAACCGCTTCCACAATAATTTCTTCTTTAAAAATGGGAAGGCCTCCATCCTCAGAAGCAGGGCTGCTAGGAATATATGCTTCAATTCGATACTCAGGTGAGCCATCTACCATGGACCACATCTACTCTGCAAACTCATAATCTCCACAAGAGGCATGTTGATATTCATGAAGGTCTAAAAGAACAGATGCATCTTATATGATGTCATATGCTTCCGTTCCAGGGCTAACACCATTAATATCATTCAACACCTCTATTTTTTCATGGCAAATGATTTCCTCCACAGTAAAGGATTTATCATGGACATGGTCTTCAGGTCCAACAGAGGCTTCATGAAGTGAAGAAAACTCCTCACAACAATTTTCAAACAAGCAATCAGCTGGATAGTAGTCTTTACAAAATGAATTGAAAGCTGTATGAAAACCTGTTAAAGAGTGGATGCTTGCAGCAGGAAGAGACCGACACCATTCAAGAGAAGATCCCTTCAATGAATACCTAAAGAGCTTAATCTGGACATCCTCATGCATGATATTGTGATGGTGGATAGCCTCATGGAAGTCCAGTAAATTCTCAGCTGGTTCCTCCCAACTCGTTGCATGAAATTCAGGGAGGAAATCTTCCCATTGGTATCTATCAGGAAGTGCATTAGGAAAACCAACTATCTAAGAAAATTCGCAAAAATAAAAACTTTGAGCTAGAGTTTTCTCCATATCGAACCAGTGGAGTCGCCAATCGATCCTCGAATCATGGATTCGCCAGGTGAAAGATGCACAACTTCAAGCGTGTCTAGTCCTTGTTCACCATCAAAGGCCAGATCTTAACATTGTCGTTACCCCAGGAAGCTTCTCAGGCTGAGAAAGTAGCTACTGAAACCTTCTCGAGAAAGCTCCTTAGGGTCAGCTTTCAGGTGTGCTAACAGTAGTCACAGCTGAAACAGTGATGTGGAAACAATGGAGTCACCATAGTGGAGTCTCTAGGTGCATAGTAGCAATCTTTAAGTGCTCTGATGTCTGATGCACCTTCAGAATCAGAGGCTCAATGTCGTTCTACCCAGGGAAAATCTTCAACTTCATCCCCGACAACGGCGCCAGAAATGTTAGCATCAGAAGTCACTCCTGGATTGCTTGCAGGAGCAGGGCCTGACACCCATCAATTTAATGTCACAATTTGTTTATAAAATGGATGATCAAATGGAGGCAAACTTAGGACAACATCATTTCAATTCTAAAAATAGGCTAGGCATGCATGGGCAAGTGAGGTCTTAGATAAACTTCAAACAATGAGTCGTAATAAGGGTGAGTAGGGGGAAGACTTTCATAAGAAGAGTGCAGGGGTCTGTTATAAACATCAGGTTTCTAGAAGACTATGAGAGAAAGCATCTAAAGGCAATATACTCTTACATCCAAATGTAGAAAACCAGGGAATACAATAATGCAACGATAAATCCTTTATCATAGCATAACTGCAACAACTCATGTGAATCAGTCGATCATGAACTCTCTGGTATAAGACGAAAACGTAGACGGAGCAGGAAAACTGTTTGTCATAAAACAAGAAATCTCAAACACAGATGCATAACCATAGAACTAGAATGATCATTAAAACTTTACATTTGGGAGCTTTTCTCTACCATCGATCCATACCAAAATGGTGAAAATGCNAAGCTAATAAAACACTTTACATGGTCTAGGTGAAAGAAAACTTCCACCATAGCCATTCAAGCAGCTTCCTGGATAGAAGCTCCTTCCTTCTGTCGATGATCATCAGCGGATGGTGCAACCGTGAAAGAAGAGCGGTTACACTCTTCAACTCCTCCTTACAGGCTAGAGTTGAGATGAAATAGGGCGGCTCCACGGGATAGGGGAAATGCCACTCCATGTACTTGCAGACAGATTCATAGAATGAGTGGCAAATTCCAGAAAATGGGCGACAGACACCCTCCTTTGCTACACAACTGTTCACCTGTGGCTGAATATCTCTGATAAGAACAGGTTGATGGTGGACAACTGACGTAGGCTCGCTGCTCGCTGATTGGCTCTGGAAAAGAAATATTCCGCTCCTCTGGTTCGGTCTCCCCTAGGTCCGATTTGTATTCATCATAAATAGGGGCCATGGGGTGGTTCTGTTTGCTAACTGGCTCTTAAATATCTCTATAGTGATCAAAAGTAGGATAAGCTTGCTTCTCATCATCACTATAATATATATCAAAGAGGGGTTGTCCTTCATTGATATGATCCTCCTCCAGAACAGTGATCCCGTCAAAAATTCATGTTTTAGAGATAGTGGGACCTACTGGTTCTGGCTGCTCACACGTAATCTTTTTCTCTTCAATCCCAGGTAAACATATATTGTGAGAAACCCCCTGGAGAAAAAGAGAGGAAACCGCTTCCACAATAATTTCTTCTTTAAAAATGGGAAGGCCTCCATCCTCAGAAGCAGGGCTGCTAGGAATATATGCTTCAATTCGATACTCAGGTGAGCCATCTACCATGGACCACATCTACTCTGCAAACTCATAATCTCCACAAGAGGCATGTTGATATTCATGAAGGTCTAAAAGAACAGATGCATCTTATATGATGTCATATGCTTCCGTTCCAGGGCTAACACCATTAATATCATTCAACACCTCTATTTTTTCATGGCAAATGATTTCCTCCACAGTAAAGGATTTATCATGGACATGGTCTTCAGGTCCAACAGAGGCTTCATGAAGTGAAGAAAACTCCTCACAACAATTTTCAAACAAGCAATCAGCTGGATAGTAGTCTTTACAAAATGAATTGAAAGCTGTATGAAAACCTGTTAAAGAGTGGATGCTTGCAGCAGGAAGAGACCGACACCATTCAAGAGAAGATCCCTTCAATGAATACCTAAAGAGCTTAATCTGGACATCCTCATGCATGATATTGTGATGGTGGATAGCCTCATGGAAGTCCAGTAAATTCTCAGCTGGTTCCTCCCAACTCGTTGCATGAAATTCAGGGAGGAAATCTTCCCATTGGTATCTATCAGGAAGTGCATTAGGAAAACCAACTATCTAAGAAAATTCGCAAAAATAAAAACTTTGAGCTAGAGTTTTCTCCATATCGAACCAGTGGAGTCGCCAATCGATCCTCGAATCATGGATTCGCCAGGTGAAAGATGCACAACTTCAAGCGTGTCTAGTCCTTGTTCACCATCAAAGGCCAGATCTTAACATTGTCGTTACCCCAGGAAGCTTCTCAGGCTGAGAAAGTAGCTACTGAAACCTTCTCGAGAAAGCTCCTTAGGGTCAGCTTTCAGGTGTGCTAACAGTAGTCACAGCTGAAACAGTGATGTGGAAACAATGGAGTCACCATAGTGGAGTCTCTAGGTGCATAGTAGCAATCTTTAAGTGCTCTGATGTCTGATGCACCTTCAGAATCAGAGGCTCAATGTCGTTCTACCCAGGGAAAATCTTCAACTTCATCCCCGACAACGGCGCCAGAAATGTTAGCATCAGAAGTCACTCCTGGATTGCTTGCAGGAGCAGGGCCTGACACCCATCAATTTAATGTCACAATTTGTTTATAAAATGGATGATCAAATGGAGGCAAACTTAGGACAACATCATTTCAATTCTAAAAATAGGCTAGGCATGCATGGGCAAGTGAGGTCTTAGATAAACTTCAAACAATGAGTCGTAATAAGGGTGAGTAGGGGGAAGACTTTCATAAGAAGAGTGCAGGGGTCTGTTATAAACATCAGGTTTCTAGAAGACTATGAGAGAAAGCATCTAAAGGCAATATACTCTTACATCCAAATGTAGAAAACCAGGGAATACAATAATGCAACGATAAATCCTTTATCATAGCATAACTGCAACAACTCATGTGAATCAGTCGATCATGAACTCTCTGGTATAAGACGAAAACGTAGACGGAGCAGGAAAACTGTTTGTCATAAAACAAGAAATCTCAAACACAGATGCATAACCATAGAACTAGAATGATCATTAAAACTTTACATTTGGGAGCTTTTCTCTACCATCGATCCATACCAAAATGGTGAAAATGC
>JZKD02S1953341.1:29846-40600 GCA_000966675.3 Picea glauca
TCCAAACCAATATACTTTCACATATAAAGATTCATACCATAATGTTTCTCGGCTAGTGGTAATGTCATCCACTTTCATCATTATTACCCCTTGGCTATTTCATAGCCCATAACCTGCAGATTAGTCTGTAACACAAACTCATACATTTTTATGCATTATCATCATGTAATTGCATACAACCATTATTTCAATTCGGTATCCATGTACCAACAACTTAACATCAAAGTTTTTCAAGTTAGAAATAGATCTCATAATATCCCATAATTCAATTTCGACACCCATTCATAAATCATTTACAAAGTAGATTGCATCATATCCAACATCATTCTAATAGCATTTAAACCTTCATAGGATTCTCATTCACACAATATATCACATCATATCCATCATCATCAATAGCATTTAAACATTCATAAAATTTGCATTCACATAGTAGATCGCATTATATCCATTATCATTAATAACATTTAAACATTCATAAAATTTACATTCTCACAATATATCGCACCATATCCATCATTATCCAAATATTTTTAAACATTCATAAAGGTTCATATGTCGTAAAAAGTCCAAGTGTATCATTTAATAGTTTTGCTTGTGAATAGAAAATAAAAGTGTGTAGGCCTCAAGTAATCCTGACTGTCTAAGTCAAAAGGTGGTGTTGCATACACCCAAAATTCGAGAAACATATTCTCGAGGTGGTCAAAAAAGTGAGGGATAGTCTCGGCATAATGTCTCGACGTCTTCCCAAGTAGCAGATCCTGGACTATACTTGTCCCATTGGACCTTAACTTGGTCTACCAAAGGGTTCCTGAGTTGTCGAACTCTACGGTCCAATATGTGTAACGGTTCTACCATGAGAGTTCCCACGTCCGATACCTGCAATTCCTTCCAATTTAGTTTATGTGATTCATCAGCAACATAATGACGTAAAACAGATACATGAAAAATGTTATGAGTTTTATGCAAGTGGGGTGGCAGTATGAGATGATAGGAAACAAGTCCAATTTTCTCTTGGATTATGAACGGTCCTATAAATCAAGGTGACAAATTTGTCCCCTTCCCGAACCGTATGGTACTCTTGTTAGGCCTGATATGAATGAAAACTTGGTCTCCCACTTCATAACTTCAATCGGTCCTGTGTGCATCCGCATAACTTTTCTGCCTATCATGTGCTTCCTTTAGTCTCTGCCTAATTTGAATCACTTGTTCCTCCATCTCTTGAATCAATTCTGGCCCAACTATTACTCAGTCTTCTAGTCTATCCCAACTCAATGGCGTTCTACATGGCCTTCCATATAGAGCTTCATAGGGTGGCATTCCGATGGAGCTATGAAAATTTTTATTGTAGGTAAACTCTACCAAAGGTAGGTACTTCTCCCAATGGGTTTGATTATCCATGACATACATCCTAAGCATGTCTTCCATGACTTGATTTACTCTCTTAGTTTTCCCATCTGTTTCAGGATGATAAGATGTGATTAAGTTCAATTGAGTCCCTAACACTGACTGCAAACTTGTCCAAAACCTAGAAGTAAATCTGGAGTCCCTATCTGAAATGATCTTCTTAGGTATCTTGTGCAAACAGATAACCTCACTTACAAACACACGTTCCACATCAGTGACATCTTAAGTGTCTCTAACCAGAATAAAATTAGCACTCTTGGTTAACTTATCAACTATCACAAGAATGGCATTGTGTCTATGAGATGTGAGCGTCAACCCCAAAAAAAAATCCATAGAAATGACTTCCCATTTGGACATAGGAACATCATGTGGTTGTAGGAGGCCTGTCGGGTGATGGTGGTCGGCTTTCACTTGTTGACACTCTAGCACTTGGTGACAAAATGGACTACATCATGCTTCATGCCTATCTAGAAGAAGAGCTTCCTCATGTATGTGTACATCTTCTTCACACCCAGATGCGCACAATAAAGTGCTCTATGGGCTTCCTTCAGTATGATGCTTCAAATATCCCCATCTTCAGAAATGTACATCCTTCCTCGATATCTTAACAATTTGTCTGCTTCCAGGTTATATCCTTCATAATTTGGATCTAATTGTCTCCCACTCTGGAGGTTTGAAGTAACTTTTAAATACCAACTGTCTCCTTGGAGTTGTGTCAACACATGTTCCCTCATATTGACCTTTAAGGGTACCAAGGAGAAGACACGTGGTCTCCTACTCAAGGCATCTATGACCACATTTTCCTTTCCCTTGATGTATGAAATACCAAAATCATACTCACTCATAAACTCACTCCATCGCCTTTTCCTGGAATTCAGATCCCTTTGAGTGAAGAGATTTTTTAAACTTTGATGGTCCATTTTGAGCTCAAATTTTCGCCCCACAAGAAAGTGCCTCCAAAGTTTCAGAGCTAGCATTACAACTGCCAACTCTAAATCATGAGTGGTGTAAAGCTCCTCGTGTTTCATCAACTTCCTTGATGTATAAGCTATCACTCCTCCATCCTGCATTAGCACAGCCCCCAACCCTTGCTTCGAGGCATCCGTGCAAACTGTGAAGTCCTTTTCCATATTCGGCACTCGTAGAATTGGCAGACCAGTTAGTAACCTCTTAAGCTCGATGAATGCACTATCACATTCTTTCATCCATTCATACCTGACCCCCTTGCACTACAAAGTGGTGATGGGTTTTGCTATTTTTGAGAATCCTTCCACAAATCTTCGATAATAACCTGCTAGCCCCATGAAGCTTCTCACCTCATGGGCATTTTTCAGCACTGGCCATTCCATAATGGCCTTTACCTTTTCTGGGTCCACAGAGATTCTTTCACCGGAAATGATATGACCTAAATAGTGGATCTCTTTCTAGAAGAAGGAACACTTCGACAACTTCCCATACAATTTGTTCTCTCTAAGGTAGGACAAAACCACTCATAAGTGTTCCTCATGTTCTCTTTCGTTCTTGGAATAGATGAGGATGTCATCTAGGAAGACTTGTACAAAATGGTCTAAGTACTTCTGTAATATGTCGTTCATGAGGCTCATGAATACTGTCGTTGCATTGGTCAATCCAAAAGGTACTACGACAAACTTGTAATGTCCAAACCGAGTTCGAAAGGCATTTTTTGGGATATCGCCTTCCTTAATCCTTAACCGATGATACCCTGGTCACAAATCGATCTTTGATAATACCGCTACTCCTTTCATCTGATCGAAGAGGTCATCTATTTGTGGCATTGGGTACCTATTTTTCACTATAGCATGGTTCAAGTCGCTGTAATCTATACACAATCATAAGGAACCATCCTTCTTCTTTACAAAAATTATCGGTGCACCCCAAGGTGAGACACTGGGCCTTATTAGTCCTAAGTCCAATAACTCTTTCAGCTGCATTTGCAATTCACAAAGTTCTGGCGCTATCATCCGATACGGAGTCTTGGAAATTGGTTCTGCACTAGGTTTTAGCTCAATAGTAAAATCAAGCTCCCTCTCAAGAAGTAACCCTAGTAACTCGTTTGGAAAAACATCCTTAAATTCTGGCAATACCGAGTACTGATTTAATGAGGGTCCCTTCCTTTCATTCACTGCTCCCACTACATATAGTCGACACCCTTGCCTCAAGCATCGCTTAACCTTCATAGTTGAGATAAAGCATAATGACACCCTTCTCCATACACCCTGGATCTCTACTGGTCTTCCTTCGTCATCAACATAGAGCACCCTTTTTGTGAAACAATTTACCAAAGCTCGATGAGCTTCTAACCAATCCATTCCAATGATTAGGTCATATTCCCCGAGAGCAGTGACGTATACCTTCAACCTGGTAGTACACACTCCTAGGTCTACCATACAATTATTGACGCTAGGTCCTACCACTTGTTTTTTCCCCGAAGCCATCTCGACTTGTTTAAATTCATCGTGCTCGTAGGCTGCCAACCCACTCTTTTCTAATGTAGATGGTGAAATGAAACTATCTGTAGCACCAAAATCAAATAAAATCTTTACATTGATATGATTTAGTGTACCNTCCAAACCAATATACTTTCACATATAAAGATTCATACCATAATGTTTCTCGGCTAGTGGTAATGTCATCCACTTTCATCATTATTACCCCTTGGCTATTTCATAGCCCATAACCTACAGATTAGTCTGTAACACAAACTCATACATTTTTATGCATTATCATCATGTAATTGCATACAACCATTATTTCAATTCAGTATCCATGTACCAACAACTTAACATCAAAGTTTTTCAAGTTAGAAATAGATCTCATAATATCCCATAATTCAATTTCGACACCCATTCATAAAATCATCATTTACAAAGTAGATTGCATCATATCCAACATCATTCTAATAGCATTTAAACCTTCATAGGATTCTCATTCACACAATATATCGCATCATATCCATCATCATCAATAGCATTTAAACATTCATAAAATTTACATTCACATAGTAGATCGCATTATATCCATTATCATTAATAACATTTAAACATTCATAAAATTTACATTCTCACAATATATCGCATCATATCCATCATTATCCAAATATTTTTAAACATTCATAAAGGTTCATACGTCATAAAAAGTTCAAGTGTATCATTTAATAGTTTTGCTTGTGAATAGAAAATAAAAGTGTGTAGGCCTCAGGTAATCCTGACTGTCTAAGTCAAAAGGTGGTGTTGCATACACCCAAAATTTGAGAAACATATTCTCGAGGTGGTCAAAAAAGTGAGGGATAGTCTCGGCATAATGTCTCGGCGTCTTCCCAAGTAGCAGATCCTGGACTATACTTGTCCCATTGGACCTTAACTTGGTCTACCAAAGGGTTCCTGAGTTGTCAAACTCTACGGTCCAATATGTGTAACAGTTCTACCATGAGAGTTCCCATGTCCGATACCTACAATTCCTTCCAATTTAGTTTATGTGATTCATCAGCAACATAATGACGTAAAACAGATACATGAAAAACGTTATGAGTTTTATGCAAGTGGGGTGGCAGTATGAGATGATAGGAAACAGGTCCAATTTTCTCTTGGATTATGAATGGTCCTATAAATCAAGGTGACAAATTTGTCCCCTTCCCCAACCGTATGATACTCTTGTTAGGCCTGATATGAATGAAAACCTGGTCTCCCACTTCATAACTTCAATCGGTCCTGTGTGCATCCGCATAACTTTTCTGCCTATCATGTGCTTCCTTTAGTCTCTGCCTAATTTGAATCACGTGTTCCTCCATCTCTTGAATCAATTCTGGCCCAACTATTACTCGGTCTTCTAGTCTATCCCAACTCAATGGCGTTCTACATGGCCTTCCATACAGAGCTTCATAGGGTGGCATTCTGATGGAGCTATGAAAATTGTTATTGTAGGTAAACTCTACCAAAGGTGGGTACTTCTCCCAATGGGTTTGATTATCCATGACATACATCCTAATCATGTCTTCCATGACTTGATTTACTCTCTTAGTTTTCCCATCTGTTTCAGGATGATAAGATTTGCTTAAGTTCAATTGAGTCCCTAACACTGACTGCAAACTTGTCCAAAACCTAGAAGTAAATCTGGAGTCCCTATCCGAAATGATCTTCTTAGGTATCTTGTGCAAACAGATAACCTCACTTACAAACACACATGCCACATCAGTGACATCTTAAGTGTCTCTAACTGGAATAAAATTAGCACTCTTGGTTAACTTATCAACTATCATAAGAATGGCATTGTGTCTATGAGATGTGAGCGTCAACCCCACAAAAAAATCCATAGAAATGACTTCCCATTTGGACATAGGAACATCATGTGGTTGTAGGAGGCCTGCCGGGTGATAGTGGTCGGCTTTCACTTGTTGACACTCTAGCACTTGGTGACAAAATGGACTACATAACGCTTCATGCCTATCTAGAAGAAGATCTTCCTCATGTCTGTGTACATCTTCTTAACACCCAGATGCGCACAATAAAGTGCTCTATGGGCTTCCTTCAGTATGATGCTTCAAATATCCCCATCTTCACGAATGTACATCCTTCCTCGATATCTTAACAATTTGTCTGCTTCCAGGTTATATCCTTCATACTTTGGATCTAATTGTCTCCCACTCTAGAGGTTTGAAGTAACTTTTAAATACCAATTGTCTCCTTGGAGTTGTGTCAACACACGTTCCCTCATATTGACCTTTAAGGGTACCAAGGAGAAGACACGTGGTCTCCTACTCAAGGCATCTACGACCACATTTTCCTTTCCCTTGATGTATGAAATACCAAAATCATACTCACTCATAAACTCACTCCATCGCCTTTGCCTGGAATTCAGATCCCTTTGAGTGAAGAGATGTTTTAAACTTTGATGGTCCATTTTGAGCTCAAAGTTTTGCCCCACAAGAAAGTGCCTCCAAAGTTTCAGAGCTAGAATTACAACTGCCAACTCTAAATCATGAGTGGTGTAAAGCTCCTCATGTTTCATCAACTTCCTTGATGTATAAGCTATCACTCCTCCATCCTGCATTATCATAGCCCCCAACCCTTGCTTCGAGGCATCCGTGCAGACTGTGAAGTCCTTTTCCATATCCGGCACTCGTAGAATAGGCATATCAGTTAGTAACCTCTTAAGCTCGATGAATGCACTATCACATTCTTTCGTCCATTCATACCTGACCCCCTTGCACTACAAAGTGGTGATGGGTTTTGCTATTTTTGAGAATCCTTCCACAAATCTTCGATAATAACCTGCTATCCCCATGAAGCTTCTCACCTCATGGGCATTTTTCAGCACTGGCCATTCCATAATGGCCTTTACCTTTTCTGGGTCCACAGATATTCTTTCACCGGAAATGATATGACCTAAATAGTGGATCTCTTTCGAGAAGAAGGAACACTTCGAAAACTTCCCATACAATTTTTTCTCTCTAAGGTAGGACAACACCACTCATAAGTGTTCCTCATGTTCTCTTTCGTTCTTGGAATAGATGAGGATGTCATCTAGGAAGACTTGTACAAAATGGTCTAAGTACTTCCAGAATATGTCGTTCATGAGGCTCATGAATACTGTCGGTGCATTGGTCAATCCGAAAGGTACTACGACAAACTCGTAATGTCCAAACTGAGTTCAAAAGGCAGTTTTTGGGATATCGCCTTCCTTAATCCTTAACTGATGATACCCTGGTCGCAAATCGATCTTTGAGAATACCGCTACTCCTTTCATCTGATCGAAGAGGTCATCTATTTGTGGCATTGGGTACCTATTTTTCACTGTAGCATGGTTCAAGTCCCTGTAATCTATACACAATCATAAGGAACCATCCTTCTTCTTTACAAAAATTATTGGTGCACCCCAAGGTGANCCCAAGTGGAATAGCAACAACTAAACTCCAGGTTTACAGATCAGGTTTGATATTTCCTTATATTGTTGCAGTTTAAGTATGTGTTGTAAATAGAGTAGCAATATTTAGAATTTTATTATTTTTATCGTTATTACTAGTTTAGATAACACTTGATTATTGTTATTACAACTACAATTAAGTAAATAATGCACTTTTTTACAAGATAAATTGATCTCCTCTAGGAGATGTTCTTGGTTGACCTTGTTCTAGGCAAGTTATCTTGTAAATTCCATGGAGGTTACCATGGAGATATTTTTGTTCTTGTTTCTTGTTCTGGCCAGGTCATGGGTAATAGAATACTATAATGATGGTTATGGGAGGAAACATGAAGAAGAGTATACGGACATAGAGTTGTGTAATGAAGGAGAGGAGGAGGTTAGCACATGTAGAGGGAGCATATGACTCTGAAGACTACATAGCTTGAGAGGGAGTTAAGCTTCAAAAGGAGCATGTAGACTCAAAGTGAGCCTAATAGAAAAGATAGTCAGTTACTTAGAGACTTTCATTAAGAAAGTATTCCTCTTCGGATTCAGATTCGGATTTAGATGGAAGAGACGTTCTTCAGGACTGATAGACATGAGTCTAGATCAAAATCTTCAGAAACCTTAAGGAAATATGAGACCTCCTAGGAGGATTCCCTTGTTTCAGTGAAGGAATCCAGTCAAAAGGATTGGGATGTGGAAATTTTACATTGATTCTGAGACATGTAAATTGGTTGAAAACAAAACACTTGTTGATATACCTACGAGTGGATATGGAGTGAGATATGCCTCAGATGGAGATATGAAGTTGTAGGATTATACAAACTCTGGCTAGGAAGGGAGTGTAGTGGATCGGTAGAGTACTTCTGGTTGTTGCTTCAATTTGGGATCAGTGTGATCTCATGGTTGAGCAAGAAGAATACGACTGTGGAACTCAGTACAAATGAGGCAAAGTATATAGAAGCCAGTATTGCAAGCCGTGAAGCAATGTGGCTTCAAAATTTTCTTACAGGACTTTAATCGAGACACAATGCAGAAGGGAGTTGTGAAGCTTCAGTACACATATACAGATAAGTATCATTGGGTAGACATTCTCCCAGATTGGTCATGTTTATTTGACCAAGGGAGAATGATAAATTCACTCACAATAATTTTCCATGATGATTTGTCTAGTGGTGAATGGCCCAGGTGAAGTCTTTATCCTATTAGTCATGTTGATTTGACTAGGAGAGGAAAGACTCGAGATGTTGAATGTACACTCTCAATGAGAGGGAGGTGTGTTGTTTCTTCTCATGTTGGCTAACCCCTCTGGACAAGGGTTCCCTAGATCAGTCTTGTGACTGAGGGGGTAATGCATTGTCGGACTTGATGAGAGAAGAAACATTACATGCATAGTCATGAGGACTATGGGGGTAGCTTCATGCTACTTGATGAGACTATAAATTTGGATGATGGCATATTGTAGTAGTTGTGTGCTACTAGCTTATTGTTACATAGTTATAGAGACATGGACTATGATTATGGTTAATGGCATATTGTAGTAAATATGTGTTACTAGTTGATTGTTGCATAATCATAGGTATGAATATGGTCGAGGGCATATTGTAGTAGTTGTGTTCTACTAGTTTATTGTTGCATAGTCATATGGATCTTGACTATGGTTGAGGGAATTTTGTATTATATGTGTGTTACTAGTTGATTGTTTCATAGTCATGGAGGTGGTAGATCTTAACAATGCTTGAGGGCATATTGTAGTAGCTGTGTGATACTAGTTTATTGTTGCATAGTCATGGAGGTGGATGACTATTATTATGTCTGAGGGAATATTGTAGTGGTTGTGTTCCACTAGTTGATAATTGCATAATCATAGGCATTGTTGTATTGCATGGTGGTTTTGATTGCAGGAGAGAGACATTTTGTCTCTGGATAGTATTTGTGTGCTACTTGGAGTGGTTTTGCACCACTGGATAGTAGTGATGTACTACTATGGATCGCCACTGTCATGTTATACTAGATGGAAATGTAGTATTAGTGTGCTACTAGTTGATTTCCATGGAGACTACAAGTTCATATTGGAAGTAGTTGAGTGTTACTCGATTGCAAAGACTATCACAGATGATACGAGCTATCGATGGCATTGTGGCAGTTGTGTGCTACCAACTTATTGTAGAGTAGTCAGTGGAATAGTAGATGAAGACATCATGAAATATGCCTCCCTAGCTAAGAGGGAGTGTTGATGTTTTGGTAGTTGTGGGAGGATCCTTCCCTCCAAGATGAAATTTCTTAGATGCAGAGAATATTCTGGAAGAAAGAGATCCATTGGAAAGATATTGAAATACCCTAGAAGAGAAATCGACCCAGAAGATTAAATTTATAATGAAAAGACATGTGTCCAGAGAATAAGTCGACCCAATCTAGTGGACAAGAAGACTATAAATAGAGGAAGTATTGGCTCATTTTTTCACTCACACACACTCTCCCAACTACACAAAAGTAAGGTGCAGGTTTGAAGGAAGTGACGCAGTAGCTACAGCTGCACAATTTATTCTTGTTCAGTCTTTTGGTATCTCTCTCTTGTGTGCTACTCCTTGAGGAGGTGGGTTATGTTTGTATGGTTTTGTTGTTGCAGTTGTGGTGGTATTCTAGTTGAGCTAGCACTTGCACTAGGTTTTAACTGATTAGACTTTCTTTGTGAACGAAATATATCTAAGTAAAGGTTACTCTGCTCGGGGGTGGAATATGTGAATGCATATAGTTGGGTGGCAATCATGTGACATTGTTTATGGATAAATGAGCATATTAAAATTTCAACAAGCTCAACCTGTGAGATGCCTCCTTTCCAAGGTGTGGAAAACCCTCCTGACACTTGCGGCCCTGATGAACAGTATCCTCCAGAAATTTTTTGTAAACCCCCTTTATGAGATGATATGAATTCAAATTATCTCCAATATGAAAACAAGCACCATAATGAACTCAGATGAGGATTTTGGATGAATCCCCCTCTTTTCTAGCTAGGGTGGATATTGAACCACCGAAACTAAACCTTCAGTAGAAGAGTTTTTCCCAAAACCCCAATGAAAACACTAGCTACAAGAGAACTCAATAAGATATCAAAATATAATTCCAAGGGGAAGGTTTGCTCCTCTATTTATCCTTTCATTGGACCTTCTATATGTTTCCCCCATTTTGATGAAATCAAATATTCACTTTAATTTCCCTCCAACTCCACTAAATATAATTGTTTATTTTATTTAATGTCACTTTTAGGGTTTGCTAATATTTTTACCAAGTGACACCTCCTTGACTCCCTTTTTCCTTGTTGACTATAGCCTATGGGGGTCATATAGGCTATTGAGTCATCATGATCACTTGGAAGGTGACATTACATTCTTCAAGTCTCTAGGCCTAGGTTTATTAATTAATAT
>JZKD02S1953352.1:13801-44367 GCA_000966675.3 Picea glauca
ACAGATGTGGGTGAAGGGGACCCCGCTGCATTTTATTGTTGATAGCGGAAGCCAGAAGAACCTCATCTCAGCAGAGATCGTCAAACAGTTGGGATTGTCGACAACACCACACCCGTAGCCATACAACATCGGGTGGCTTCACCAAGGATGAGATCTTTGTGTCAGCCAGCAATGTCGATTGTCATATGGCATCCAACCCTTCAGGGATGAGGTATTATCTGATGTTGCCCCACTAGATGTCTGTGATGTTCTCTTGGGCCAACCATATATGTGGAAGTGCCACATTGTTTATGAGTCTCGACCCCGAAGTGTCATTGTTTCTTTAGGGGGTCATATCTACAGAATACCATAGGTAGTTCCGACTAATGTTCCACCTAAAAAGTTCCGCAAGGTAGTATCTCATACTGCAAAATTCAGCTTCTTCACAATCTATTCAAAAGGGGAACAGAAGGACATTGCAACCACTATCCAACAGAATCAGGTCGACAAGGTTGTAGCAAAGCGCAAAGATTTCTTCTGCACACCATCCTCTCATGTAGCCCGACTTGTTGAACAACCTCAACCTCAACAGGTTCATGACAGACTTCCACAAACTGAGCAGCTCGACATCTCCAGCAATACAAGCAGCTCACCAAGATGCAGATCCAGCAAATGCTTTTCCCTCTCCCCCGAGAACTCAACGCAATGGAGACCATTGTTTCCTAAGGAGGGAGGATTGATCCAGGTGGATATCGATGGCCACCCACCTTTTTCGACTCGCCCAAAACAGTTTTCTGGCAATTTTGGCAATTTACTATTTTTAGCAGGTTTTAACTTACGGGGACATTTTGAGGGCCAAAATGAAGGTTTTTCGAGATCTAGGTTCTCAATTATAGTTGATAGAATCATTGAGCCCCAAAAATGAATCTCTTCGACGATACCTTTCCAACGAGCTATCATACGCCTAAAACGAAGATCGTATGCAAAAGTTACGACCCCGGGAAGTTGATGTACTAACTTACCCAAACGGGGCCCACATCACTTTTGGCACTTCATCTCCTAGGGTTAGGTTTTTGGATGTCTAGGGTTTTTGGCATTCCTGTTTACTGTAAAAAGGCCTTCATAGCCTCATTGTAATCATCTTCTTGCTAATGCGAGTAGCCGTCACATCTCTTCTCAGAGATAAGCTGCCACTATTCTAGCGAGTCTTTCACTCTGTATTTTTACAATCTCTGTACATTTCTTTCATTAATAGAAATTGTGTATTACTGTATATATGTCTTTATGGTTACATCTCTGATACATTTATGTTATATTATTGAATATCTGTGAGATCTCTGTGCATTTCTTTATTATATCTCCGATCTCATTTCGTGCCAAAAATAATCCAGATCAATCGACATTTTGGGACTCGGGATATCAGGACCTCTCACTTGAGCTTTCTCGAAATGACTTCCTCCACGGTTTGGATCTTATGCCACACATCCTGTTGGATCGAATGGCCCCTACTGATTTTGGGTTTCGGGGATTCATATCCTTTACAAGCAACTTCAAGAATGTTTTGAATTCTTGATTCCTGCGCTTATAACTTGTTGTTGATCTCTGAACTTCGAAATGAAACTTCCTCCGGCAAACTGAACTTGCTCGCCCGCCTGATTCAAGACCATATCAGACCACTTTAAGTGTTTTGCTTGTGCTTATGGTTGCGGCCTCTATAAACAAATACTTGAATGACTAGCTGAGGGCTCGGGAAAATAAGAGGATCAGTGATAGAGGTAAAGAGAGAGAAGTCATCGACCTCAGAGAAAACAGAAAGGATTAGGGCCAACACCTCTCAAGCAAGAAAAAGGGAGAAAAACTATAGGCCAAAAGGAAAATACCCTATGATTGGGTTTGAGAAAGGAGGAGAGACAAGCAAAACTACATACTTAAGCAAAAACCCCAAATTCACAAGACTCTCACAAGTTTATGTGATAACATTTGGCTCCATAGGGGATGGCATGCTCCCTGTGAGCTGCCATGAACACGCAGTTCTAGTGCCTTTACTTTGGGTTATGGAGTCTACATATTTAAAACACAATAAACATAAAAATAGGAAAGGTATTTACAAAGGTGGGACGTCGACTGCGACATTAAACAAAAAAAAAATCAGGAAGTGCCCATTTATAGGGCCACTAAAAACCTTGTCACCCTCCAAATTCTGCAACCTGTAAGTATTAATTGAAAGTGTCTCAGAAATTTTGAAGGGTCCAATCCAAAGGGATTCAAATTTACCATGTTTTCCCTTGTCCTGTCTGGGCGCATCCCATTTGAGTACTAGATCCCCCAACTGGAGATCATCCTTACCACTTTTCCTGTCAAAGGCCTGCTTGATTTTATACTGACAGTCATGCGCTCTGTCCATCACCTGCTCTCCACTCTATTGGAATTCTACTAGCTGATGAATTCTTTTGATCATATCGTCAGGTTCTCCGTGGCAGTCTTGGAAGAATTTTTCCATAGGCAGGGCAAGCTGAGAAGGAAAAATTACTTCAGTCCCATATACAAGTTGGAAAGGAGAGATGCCCAGGGACCTCTTTGTTTTCATTCTATCAACCCACGAAGCAAATTTGAGCTTTGAATCCCATGCTTTATGTTGTCCTCTAGCAGTCTTTTGATGATCTTTATCAAGATTTTGTTAGAGGACTCTGCTAACCCATTGCCTTGGGAATAGTATGGGGTAGAGTGAATCAATGAAATTTTGAACTTCTCACAAAACTTGATCAATGGTTCAGCCTTGAAGGATGCAGCATTAGCAGTGACGATTATGTTCGGACAACCAAACCTTGCCATAATATCTTCAAGAAAACCAATAAACACCTTGTGAGAGGCACTCCTTGTGGGGATAGCATCTATCCATTTGGTGAAATAATCTATTGCAGTTAAGATCCACCTGTGCTGACCACTTAAAGGAGGATGGATTTCCCCAATAAAGTCTAGACCCCACTACTGAAAGGGTGTTGAAGCTACCACAGGCTTCAATGGCAGAGACTTGAGTTGTTGCTTCCCAACAAATTTTTTACATTTGATACAAGCCCTGATTTTTGCACATACATCAGTGAAAAGAGTAGGCCAGAAGTACCCAGCCCTGAGAATCTTGTAGAATGTGGTTCTCCAGAAATGATGTCCCCCACACAGGCTATCATGAAAATAAAAAATAATCTTTTGGGCCCCCTGTGGGTCTAAACATCTCAACAGCACTCCTAGGGAGTCTTTCCAATACAAAGCCTGGTCGATAAGGCAATATATAATCGCTTTGAGCTTTAAACCTCTTGCCTTTCTCTTCCCCATACCATCTGGAGGTTGCAACATTTGCAGAAAATGTATAATGTCTTTGTACCAGGCGCATTCTTCCAATGGAGGGTTGTCCTGAGAACCTTTATCATACAACTCAGCTTGTTGATTTTCTGAGCAAGTGTTGATGAAATTGACCCCCAAATCTTTACAATTAGATTCAGCCAATAGCTTGGCTAAACATTGGCCTTTAACTAGTTTGGTGGGATTTATTTCCAGATCGAATTCAAGGATTTTGGCAATCCATTTTCTCCTTCTTCCATCTAAGTCAGGTTGGATGAGAATATCCTTCACAGAAGCTGAAGGAACATATACAATGATTTTTTAATGCAGAACATTGACTCTAAAAGATTTGAGGTCTTTCACCAAAGCGTAGGCATGATTCTCCATGATGTCATATCTGACCTCTGCGTCTCTTAGTGTTCTGCTAAAAAAAGAAATAGGTTGCTCCAACCCTGCATCGTTCTTTTGAGGTAAAACGGCGGCCACTGTATCAAATGAGGCAAAGGAAAAAATAGAAATCCTTGGAATAATCAGGATTGATTAGCACAGGTGCTTCAGTCAGTGCCTTCTTGATTTGGTTGAAGGATTCTCTGGACTCGGCAATCCATTTTACTTCGTTCCCTTTCCTGAGCATGGTTGTGATATGTTTCACCAATTCAACAAAATTTGAAACAAAGCTTCTCGGAAAATTGATTTTACCCAGGAAGGACTGAACTTCCTTCTTAGATATGGGAAGTGATAAGGCTTGAATAGCTTCCACCCTACTTGAATCAATCCTAACCCCCTCAGCTGATACGATGTGTCCCAGCAATTTTCCTTCCTACATGGAAAATAAAGACTTCTTGGGATTTAGGTAGAGACCAAACCTTTTGCATTTCGAGAATACCTTTCTCTGATGTTGAATATGTTCTTTATTAGATTTGGAGAATATTATTATGTCATCCAGATAGATGCCCACAAATTTGTCTCTTTCTCCAATGAAGGCGATGTCCATGGCTCGTTGGAAGGTTTCTCCTGTGGTCATCAATCCAAAGGGAATTTTGGCATACATGAATGTGCCCCAAGGAGTGGTGAAGGTTGTCTTTTCTCTGTCTTCAGGCAAGACAGAGATCTGATTGTAGCCACAAAATCCATCAATCATGGAGATCCTGGATGTGCTTGTCACCCTCTACAACATGTGTTCCATCTTTGGCAAAGGGTAATTTTCCTTATTAGAGCTTCTATTCAAATTCCTGAAATCAACATAGAGTCTGATTTCTTCGCTCTTTTTCCTTACTAGAACCAAGTTGGCCACCCGTTTAGAATATCTCAAAGGGATAATGATTTGGACGTCCAACAGCTTCTTTACCTCTTTCTCCATAATAAGAAGCAACATAAGATTTATCTGTCTTAATTTCTTCCTAAATGGTTTGGCCTCCTCTTTCAATGGGATCTTATGCTCAATGACGGTTGTGTCGTATGTTTTGAGGTCTTCATAGGTCCAGGAAAACACATCAGCAAATTCTTTTAATACTCTGTATACTTGGCTCTCTACTCCCTTAACAGGATGCTTGACAACTTGACGAACTTTGGATCCTCCTCTGTACCAATATTGCATTCAGCTACATCAACATCCTCAGTTGGGCCTTTAAACTTTACTGCCACATCGTTCCCATCGAACAATCTTTCTAAAGGAACTAGTCCTTTGGGAATGTGGTTGCTAGGCAGATGAAAAATATGGTGATTAGCAATTTTATTTAGAAATACATCAGGGTGAGGGTCACCTTCGAAATAATGATCCTGATCAGTGTGTAATGCAGAGAACTCATCAACAGACTCAAGGAATTTTCTGATCTCAAGATCGTCCTCGAACACCTTCCAATACTTGATATTTTCAGGTATAGAGGGCCTATATCTTACCTCAACATCATACCTAAGCTTAGGTGGCGGTGGGATCCTGAAATGATTCATTGAGGCAAACAAAGAATCAGCGATAGTATTCTCCTCTCTCGGAATGAATGAAATGTTGAAAGCTAAGAAAAAATTGTCATTCAAGTCCCACACTTCATTTCTATAAATTCTGAGCTTGGGATGTCTAGCTTGATAAATATTTCTAATCCGATTAACAATCAATTAGGTATCCCCAAACACAAATATTTCCTTGATCCCCATGTCCTTTGCAGCCCTTAAGCCCAAACCAAGAGCTTCATACTCTGCCACATTACTGGTAGCTTCAAATTCCAGTTTGTAGGACAAAGATATGATCTCTCGAGACGATGAAACAAAAACCACTCTGGCACCAACAATATCCTTAGAAGAGGATCCATCAAAGAACATCTTCCAAACAAAAGTGGTGAGAGGAGAATCTTCATGAAAAGTAACGGACTGCTTTCTCAGTTTAAGGGGAGGCTCGAGAGCATGAGTGTGTTGTAACAAACTAGACCCCAAATCAGTGTCAAGCGCAAAGATAGGATGGTTGGTGGGGTCAACTTCATCACTAATAATGTAGGCCAACTGAGCTTCCCTGTACAATCTCCTATGCTCCCCCCCAAACACAGGAATCGTAGCATATGTGAGGTCCATCTGCAATGTTCCTCTGAGTCTTTTAATCCAATATCTTGACAACAGCATGTTGAACTTCAGGGGAACATCAGCTACCACAATGTCCATGACCACACTTTTCATGGATAGTTGAAACAAGGTCACAACCAAATCTTTGATGACCCCAAGACATTGCACTTTCCTAGAATCAAAAGAATACAAGTCATGATAAGCCTTTGTGACTTCTAGTCCTAGTTCATCTATGATAGTTTTGGGCATGAGATTATGAGATGCCCTTGAGTCCATCAAACAATTATGCAACACCTTATCATGTATATTTAGGGATGTATAGAAGGGAGGGAATGAATCATCTATGTCTTCTATCATGGGACCTAAGATAACAGTTGGATTTTCATCTTGAAGGTTTACTGAGTCTGTGGAATAAGATGAAGGCTCCGGCTGCAACAGTTTGGAGAGGGATTTCTTGAAATCTGTATGCTTGACTAGCTCTGAAAGGGGCACAGGGATCCTGATTTTCTGAATTTCATGCTCAAAGTTGAAAAAGAAGGGGGGCTTTAGAAATTATCTTACTTCCGAGACAGGATCTTTGGCTACCAATGGGGGCGTTTGAATCTTCTTTCCTTTTTTGTCGTCTGCTACAACTTTGGCAGCCTTTTCTACTCTGGTAGGCTGATCAGGAACATCATGCTTTCCTTCTTTATTTTTGGACCTGAGGTTGTATATATTTGGGTTGTTGTTGGCCTTGTCCCCCTTGCTCAACTCGTTTAATTGGTTGTCCATGAGAGACTCCTCGTATGTTGATTGAGTTAAGTGAGGACAAGAGAATGTGTCTTCAAGACAATGGATTTATGGATCAAGGTCTTCTTCCTCTCCACCCTAATCCGCAACAAGGTTGTTTTGAAGAGGGATCTGGACTTTCTGATCGTATCTATCTCTGTTCCTCTGTTCCCTTTGCATAATCTGAGGAGAATTGTTATTCGGCCTCTTGAAGTTTCCTCTGTTATCAACATTTTGAGGGTTTTTGTATGTCTTCTTCCCCTATACTTCTAATCTTTCCATTCTAGTTGAAAGTGATTTTAGTAAATTGGTTACTTCATCCATTTTTTTTGGGGGGGAAGCAGAGGAACCGGAGGTGGAGGCCTCAGATCTTCCCCTTGGTATGTCCCTATCAACCTTATTCCTGAGTCAGTTTACTACCAATACGTTAGACTCTACTTCCAGGGCTGCATCTTGCATATGAGCCAAGGAAGTAGCTCTTCTCTCTCTTAACAGGAGGCAAAAATTAGGGTCAAAACCACTAGCATAGGTAATTTTGGTAGAGGCTTCTGTAGGATATATCTCAGCAAGGATCTTATTGTACATTTTGTTGAATCTTTTGGAGAAGTCAGAGACAAATTCTCCCTCTTTTCTCTTTAGTGACCCGAACTCTATGATATAATACATAAAGTCTTTTTTATCCCACCATTGTCTCAAGAAAACATCATCCAAAGCCTCAATCCCAGCAATGGATCCAGGGGTCAATCCCCTAAACCATTTCCTAACGTCACCATCAAGGCTCTAGACAAAGACTCTCATCCACACATCTTCATTTTCGATATTTAGATTGTCTGCATCACTGTAGAAGGAAACAAGGTGTTCTTCAGCAGTTACGTCTTCTTCTCCTGTGAATTTGGGCATGTATTTCAGGTAATCTCCAGCAAGGAGCGCATTCATTGGCTGAGGTAAAATTAGAGGAACATATCTTGGAGCCACTATGGCATCCATTATGTTCCTAGGGGGATTAACACCTACCATTAGGATGTGAGGTGGAGGAGAATTAGGAGGGGATGGAGTTCGAACATGGGAGACTAGGGCTATGTTTCTGGGAGGAAAGGGAAACAACAGAGGATTTGAGGAAAAAGTTACAGGGCTCGAGGGAAAAGAGGTTTCCCTCACTGTAAAAGCAGCGATTGTGATAGGAGGAGGAGTTGTGAAGCCAGGAGTGGGAAAATCGTCTGAGATCCTGGTTTTAAACTAGGCTCCAACTTCAGGGGAGGTAGGAGTGACATAGATTTATCCCTTCAATCCAATACCCGGAGGGGGGAAATCGACAGGAACACTCCCAAACTTTAAACTTCGGGAAACTCCAACATATGGTATAACAGGAGAATGAGAAGCAGATATTGGAGTTTCTAAAAGAGGATGGTGAAAATCAACAGAAATACCTGGTTCAGTAGTCGAAGTACTTCCCTGGGGGGTCTTTCATCTTCTGACAATTTTCTCTGGGTCAGCTTCAGGTGTTGTTAGAGGCAGTTGTGGGGTAGACCTCATGTGTCTGCCTCTAGAAGCCATAGCTGAACCAATGGAGTCATACCAGTGGAGTCGCCAGGTGAACAATAGAAATCTTCAATGTACTGAGTTATGATGCACCTTCAGAATCAGTAAGCTTTTTCGTTCAATCCCAGGGAAAATCTTCAATTCGTCCCTGGCAGTGGCACCAGAAATGTTAGCACTAGAAGTCACCTCCGAATTGTGTCGAAGGTAAGCCCAGTACCCATCAGTTTGTATGTCACAATGAATAAATTAAAGGAGGTTAAATGGGTGCAGACTAAAGAAAATATCACTTTAACTCAGAAATCTGGACCAGGCAATGCATGAGCAAGTGAGGTCTTGCTTTAACTTTAGTCATTAAATTGTAGTAAAGGGTTGAGTAGGGGGGAGAAATGGTGAGAAAATGTAGAGGTCTGTTATGGACATCAAGTCTTCCAGCAGCCTAAGGGGGGAAATCTTCGAATACAAGATCTTCTTGAACCCAAAACTTCAGGAAACTAAAAACATCATAACAATATGCAATCAAACATACATTACAATACAGTCACAACAACTCAACTGGATCACCCATGCCCGAGTCTTCAATATCATAAGAAAAAGAGATAATAAGAAAGTTGATTGTCATTAAACAAGAAGTCTCAAATGGAAACACATAACCATAGAACCATAGGCTTCAATAAAGCTTTACAATACGGGAGCCTAGCTCAACCATCAACCTTAACAAAATATCAAAACTGAGTATTTATACTCAGAACAGTGGCCACCTCCAGGAATGTGGCTTGGCCACTACAATCAAAGCTTTGCGTCTGCATCTTCTTATGTTAGTCTGCACTTGCATTCTTCTGTCAGACGCGATCTCAGATCAGTATGGGATTTTGCAGGAGAATCCGTTGACAGGGGAACTTTCGGCTAACAGTCTGCCTCCACGGCCAGCTTTCCATGCTTTCCATTTATGGGGTGAGATGAGGTTTCAACAACCTCCCCCATTTCCATTAACTACTTTCATTGGGATCGGGATGGACCCTGACACCCATGAATGCTCCAAGAGACATTCACGACTCCTCTAAGACAAACTTGATTCCTCGAAGCCACGCAAATAGTCTGATGAGACCAAGACGAGCCCTTTCGACCCTTGGCACAGCTCCTATCCAACACTCCTCGTGACCTCGGGCCATGACCTTACGCACGTCCCACATGAAATATCGTGACCTCTCATTTCGAGAGTCTTCACTCCCCTTGATTTCAAAAATTTTGATGCTCGATCTCGTAAAACGACCCGTCTAGATCAACAGTTGGACTTACTTTGGATTTGACGGCCACGATCATTTCCTTAGACAATCTCGGCTGCCCTTTGTTCGATAGTTTCTTTCCCTTTCTTTATGGCCCTGCTTCCATATGACCGCGGGCTGTGATCGTGGGCCCAACTCTCAGGCGCGTCGCGATTTCGCATTTCACGAACTCACATTGTGCTCCATGATCAAACCTCTGAGTCGTGAAATCACATTCTCTTGTATCAGGCGCCACGCATCCCTTTTGATCGAACAACCCAGATGGATATTAGAATTTTGAGACCTCGGGACATCAGACTTTCGAGACTCGGGATATCGGGACCTCTCACTTGAGCTTTCCCGAAATGACTTCCTCTGCGGCTCGAATCTAGTGCCACGCGTCCTGTTGGATCGGACGGCTCCTGCCGATTTTGGGTTTCGGGGATTCAGATCCTTTACAAGAAACTTCAACAACGTTCTGAATTCCTGATTCCCATGCTTATAACTTGTCGTTGATCTCTGAACTTCGAAATGAAACTTCCTCCACCAAACTGAACTTGCTCGCTCGCTTGATTCAAGTCCATATCAGACCACTTTAAGTGTTGCGATTGTGTTTATGGCTAAGGCCTCTGTAAACAAATACTTGGATGACTGGTTGAGGGCTCGGTAAAACAAGAGGATCAATGACAGAGGTAAAGAGAGAGAAGTGATCGACCTCAGAGAAAACAGAAAGGCTTAGGGCCGACACCTCTCAGGCAGGAAAAAAGGAGAAAAACTATAGGCCGAAAGGAAAAGACCCTACAATTGGGTTTGCAAAAGGAGGAGAGACAGGCAAAACTACAGACTTAAGAAAAAAACCCAAATTCACAAGACTCTGACAAGTTTATGTGATAACAGGTTGAATATTAGGAAAAGGGTACATTGTAATGTTGACCCTGTAACAATTTGGTATCGGGCCCTATGGAGGCAAAAGGGTGTTCATTTCTTTTATGAAGTATATAATGAATTTGTGTTTGTTTTTAAGAAGCTTGTGATTGGAGAGAATACATCCATGATGTCACAGGAAGCATTAGCTTTTCTGGATAAAAAGGGGATTATGGAAAAAACAGACAAATACAATATTATAAGGATTTTTTGCTCTGATGAAAAACCCATATATCTTCCTTACTATGTTCCAAATAAATTATGTGTTGTTGAAGTGGCAAGGTAATATAAAACCCGGTTGCATCTATTTTATGAGAAAAGGAGGAAAAAATTTATCCCACTATCTTGGAAGGTTGGCAAAATATTTCTATGAGGAAATGCAAAAATTAATGAAGATGCTACATAATTCGATCAGTGTAGTATGAAATTTGCAAAAGAGATTAATGGTTTTGACCATAGTCATATTTTTCATGATCACATGGTATCAGTGGGATTCAGTAGCACACTTATAAATACTTTTATATTTGGAGAAGAAGAACGAGACAGCCATGATCCTTTGGATGAATGCATTGAAAAGAGAGCATACGACATTGAAACTATCATAAGTACCATGGAACAATATAAGCAAAAAGGAAAAAGGAACACCCAATCTCTTATTGTTTCTCAAAAATGCATACAATCCAGAAAGAATTCTCAGTCCACAATGTCTCAACAGAGAAGGTCTTCAATGAATAATTCAGATGATGGAGGTGATAAAATCCCTCCTTAGCAAAGTTTGGAAAAATCTCACAAGTTGCAAGTAAAAAGAAAAAGGACCAATTCCGAGCAAGAAATTGAAGAAAACATACCTGAAAGTGAAATTCACCTTGAAGATATGGACCTAGAAGTTGATATAGAAAATATTCATTTTCTTGATGAAGAGAATATACATCATGTGACTGAACTTGTTGTTCAAGAAGAAGATTTCCCAGAAGAAGAATCATTTTCTGTACATAATGCTTTATTTGATAAAGACTCAAGAAAATCGATTTTTGAAAGGACCCCTTCAAAATATAAGAAGCGAAAAAAATGTTCTACATTTAATCTTAGCAAGATGCTTGCATCTGGGATTACTAAGATTCATAAGGTTACATCGAATGCTCTTGATTTTTCAATAGATGATATGGAAGCTAAAAATGCCAGACATTTTTTCTTTTTTCTTCGAATAGAACCTTGAGAAACCCACCAGGCACTTCCCTTCATTTCAAGGATGGTACCCGGGGTAAACCAGATTTTGTATAAAGCTGAGGTTTTTTCAATAGCTTTCTCATTTAAGAGATCAACATGTCACTTGCGGGAATTGAACCTGGGTGGGGGGGGAAACACCCCTCAACAAAAACCACTCGAGCTAAACCCAATTGATTGAAAATTCCAGACTTAAAGAAAGGATACAAGAATTAGATTTTACTCTAATGCCGCCACCAATATTGGCCACCCTTGTTGCAACAATTGAACCTGGCTGGAATTTTGAGAAAACTCCAGAGTTAAATGTAAGATTAGGAGGGACCTCAAGCTTACTTACTACAACCAGACATTATGTTGAACAAAATATAAATAAGAGAATGTCTCTTATTTTAGATACAAGGGATCTAGCGATTAGTTTTGTTTCTCTTGGTTCCAGGATTCAGAACACCGGAGAATATTTGAAAGCTAATATTGAAAATGATGAAGGATTTTTCAAAGATGGACTTGCCACTTTTATTATAAAGGTTTCAGCAATGACAGAATATGAAAGAAAAAATTAAGACTTGCTTTCCCAAGCCCGTATAAAGCAATTAAGGGCTTGTTGGACTCAAAGAATTAATGTATTAAGAGAATTATTAAATGAATTTAGTGACCTCACATCCAAAAATATCGAGGTTTATTCTAAATTGATCGGATTAGATTTTGCGGGAAACATTATTGAAGTAGAAGATCTAAAGTTAATATCAAATTCAATGCTTCAAACAAGACAACAGTTCGAAGAAATTGTGGAGAATTTAAAGAGATTATCAGCAGAGAAGTTCAGTAATATGATTGAATATATTGAAAATGACATTGATAATTGGCTTGTTGAATATGCCAATAGAAATGAGGATTCGAAACTACGTTGCAATATCTTTCAATTAATTATACGAAATATTAAAATCAATTATTTAAAATCAAAGTCAAACAAGAGGTGATCGTTTCTCCTTTGCGAGAATACATTGAATTATGGTTTAAAAAGGCTATAATCAAGATTATTGAGGGCCATGTTAGAATATGAAGGATTGTGCTTGTTTTTCCATTGACAATACCCCTATCACCCAACCATAGGCCGAAGCCATCCTCTGATCACCTTGACCTTGGCAGAGAAGAATACTGGTAGCAATCAATAGCCAAGCAAGGCTAATGCACCAAGCAAGAAAACTAACCAAAGTTGATCAGATAGTCCCACCCAGAAATTGGTGCAACACCTTTCCCAGAACTTGCGCACAAAGCTGCCAAACTACAGTGCGCACAACTGGCTCTCTGCAATTCTGAGAATGTGAATAATGAGAAATTGGTGCCCCGTATTTATAGTAATCTGGCAGGCTTGTCTAGGCCGACTTCTCCTTCTGGGTACTAATTAATTCATATTAATTATATTTATGCAGCCGACATCTCGTCTAGGGTTTCTTTTACTTCTTTGATTCCTTCCGGAACATTCTAATCTCGTCATAGGTCACAATAGAGGTTCATACCTCCCGAAGCTACCATAATATCAACACTCCCTCCTAGCTAGGGAGGTATGGTCTTGAGCACAAACAGACCATCCAACTAGTAGTATCACGAGCACTGTCATTATTATCCAACTGGATGATCTCCTATGACAACTAGTACAATATAAATTGATAGAACGCAACTGTGTCTATCCACAGTAGTACACAACTACTCAAACTGTGACACAATCACAAACAGTGGAACATATCCACCACAATAGTATATCTCTATTGTCTGGAGACAAGTAGTAACAATCATCTGATGACAACCTGCACAGAAAATATTGTTAAAATAAACTGAACCATCTAGGCCAATATTTCACTGACATCTATGATATCTGAAAGAATATCTACCCCGAGTATAGAACATCAACAATGGGCTATCTTCCCTATTCTTCTCAAACAAGGAAGAATGATTGTTTCTGATTTATGAGCCTGGATCATTCCTCACCTAGGCCATTCCTCTGACACTAAACAAAGTGTAACCTGGAGAGAATGAATCTTCCCTAAGGAATGTCTGTCCCTGATTGTTGAGACTGGGCCATTCTTCCTACACTAATCAAAGTGCACCCTGGAGAGAATGTATAAACCCTAAGGAATGATTGTCCGAACCATTTCCTCTGTTAACCACAAGAGGGAAAGATTGTCCTGTATCAACCTCCAAAATGGACCATTCCTCATGTTAACCAGAATGAGAAATCGTTGTCTGGTGAGGCGGGCCAGTCTTCTTGAGTAACACTCAAGAAGAGAGATTTCCCTAGACCACTTCCCATGTTAACCACAATGGGAATTCGATGTCTATGATACATCAGCAATCTGGACCATTTCCCATGTTAACCACAATGGGAAATCGTTGTCCATCAAAAATCTCAATACACTTTCCAAACAGGAAAGAATTTGTCCAAGCTGGACTATTTTTCAATTACAAAATAAAAGTTTTCAATAATATTTCTAGTGCTCCCTCCCAATCTGGAGAGTCATTTCTTCCCTTTCAACTAAGGGAGTTATTTCCACGATCCCCATCTTCTCTCGAAAATATGCAAACTTTATTCTGGATAGAGGTTTTGTCAGGATATATGTTGTTTGTTCATCAGTGGGGATATACTCGAGCTTTACCTCTCCTTCCTGGACTTTATCTCGAATAAAGTAGTATTTGATCTCAATGTGTTTCGACCTTTCATGAAACACGGGATGTTCTGATAATCTTATACAACTCTGATTATCATAATATATTATGGTCGATTCTGGAATCTGATCAAATAAATCGGAGATTAACTTCCTTAACCATATTGCTTCTGTGCATGCTTCACATGCTGCCATATACTCTGCTTCTATTTTGTTGAGTGCGACAGACTTTTGTTTCATGTTGCCCCAAGATATCATAGCGGAGCCCAAGCTGAAACACATATCTGAAGTGCTCTTTCTGTCTTCTGCACTTCCTTCCCAATCAGAGTCTATGAATCCATGAAGTTGGATATCACTGGATGCGGTATATCTCAAGCCATAGTTTATTGTCCCATGAATATATCTTAATACATGATTTGCAGCTATCCAATGTTCATGTCTTGGTTCCACCTGGAACTGGCTTAGTGTGTTTACGGCAAAGCAAATGTTTGGTCGAGTATTTACCAAATACACCAATGACCCAATTAGTTGTCGATATAGAGATGGGTCTACTGGATACTTCTGGCATACTTCTAGTCATACTTCTAGTCCCAAGTAATAATGCATGAGACCTAGATCCTTCATATCAAATTTAGAAGCTAGTTCCTTCTTGCAATTAATGATGAGAGACTCTTCACCTGTTATGAATAGATTGTCAACATATAGTAGTAGGATTACAGGTGCATTGTCCATGACTTTATAATAAAGGTTTGGATCTGCATGACTCTTGGAGAAACCAAGTCTCATTAGATAGTTGTCCATTCTGGCATACCAAGCCCTTGGAGATTGCTTGAGTCCATATAAAGCTTTCTTTAATCTGCAAACATGAGTGTCTCTGGAATGTACCTGAAATCCTTGAGGTTGTTCAATATATACTTCTTCTTCAATAGCTCCATTGAGGAAAGTTGTCTTTACATCCATCTGATGTAAGTTCCATCCCATGGAAGCGGCAAGAGATACGATAGCTTTGATGGAGGTATATCTAGCCACTGGAGAAAACGTCTCATCATAATCTTCTCCCTCCTTATGGGAGAACCCTCTAGCTACGAATCTTGCCTTGTATTTATCCACGCTTCCATCTGCTACATGTTTGATCTTGTACACCCATTTTGAAGTTACCACCGAATTTTCTTTAGGTCTTGGTACGATTTCCCATACCTCTTTTTTCATAATGGATTGATGCTATTCCATCATAGCTTCTTTCCATTGTCCCTTTTGAACTGCTTCTTCAAATGTGTTAGGTTATTCATCTAGAAGCTTCGTCATGTATGTTGCATAACTTGAGAATCTTTTAGGTCTTTTACTCTTTCTGAATGTTCCTTCTGGAACCTTGAGTCTTTCTGCATCTTGTAAGATAGCTTCAAGACAAGCTGGTCTTTTCTTGGTCTTAGGTACGATATCTGAATCAATGTTTTCACATGGCTCCATAGGATGATCAGGTAGTTACTTTTCGTCATTTTTCGTTTTCTGTGCTTTCTTCGTTAAGTTCTTCAATCTCTTCTTCTTCTATGGTTTCTTCTATGGATTTCTTGAAGGCCATCTTCTCATTGAATGTTACTTCTTTGTTGACTTTGATCTTGTGTTGTTCTGGAATATATATTTTATAAGCTTTGGATGAATCATTGTATCCTACGAATATCCCCTTCTTTCCTGAGGGTTCTAGTTTATTCCTTTTGTCCTTGGGAATGTGAGAGTAAACTGGACATCCAAATATTCTTAGGTTTTCCACATTAGGTTTCTTACCTGACAAGGCTTCTTCTGGTGTCATGTCCTTCAATATATGATGAGGGATTATGTTCTGCACATATATTGTTGTCATTGTTGCTTCTCCCCATAAGAACATAGATAGACCTTGATCATTCAATAAGGCTTTTACGATTTCTTCGATAGATCTGTTCTTTCTTTCTACTACACCATTTTTTTGAGGATTATGAGGAACGGTCAGCTCCCTCCTAATCCATGTCGATTTGCAGAATGCAATGAATTACTTTGAGGTGTATTCTCCTCCATTATCTGTTCTTAAGGTCTTAATCTTCTTATTCATGAGGTTTTCTATCTCTACTTTGAACTCTTGAAACTTGTTGAATACTTCGTCTTTTGTCTTCAGTAGGTATAACCAAGTCTTTCTTGAATATTCATCTATGAAGATTACGTAGTAAGAAGATCCTCATAGAGACTTGACTGGCATAGGACTGCAAACATCACATTGTATTAGATCTAGAATCTCCTTAGATCTGTTGTTGTTGCTTGGGAATGGTTTCTTGATATTCTTCCCAAGAGAACATCCTTTGCAGATTCCTTCATGTGTAGACTGCAACTCTGGTATTCCTTCAACCATCCTTTTGAGAAAAGGTAATGCTTGATAGTTAATGTGAGCATACCTTCTATGCCAAAGCTCATTAGGGTTGACCTCATCATGTACAAGAGCTTCTTCATTTTGTTCTATTAATCGATATTGATTTCCTTCACGACTTCCAATAACCCTAGCATTCTCTATGCTGGAGTATTTATGCCATGATAGCACTTTTCCATCCACGAAAGATATTATGTTTCCCTTGTCTTCTAGGAAAGATATTGATACAAGATTCTTTTCTAAACTAGGCACATATAAAACATTTCTTAAGTGAACATTGTTACCTGATTTCAACTTGACGGAGGCTTGTCCAAATCCTTCGACTGGGTAGGTGATTTTGTCTCCAAGCTCTACCTTGTACGATTTCTTCTTCTCATTTAGATTTGAGAGTCTAGCTTGATCTCCCGTCATGTGCCTAGAATCACTACTATCGATTATCCACATGTCATCTTCAATCGTTTCAGTGAGTGCTGAGTAGTGTAGAAGACTAATTGTTTTACTCATGTCTTTGGTTGACTGGTAACTGCTCATGCCTTGATCCAAAACTTCAACTTCGTCGTTTCTGTCTTCTGAGAGAACCAAAAGGTACGTTGAGTTAGGGTGCATCTAAATATCTTCTCTTTGAGCGAGATGCTCCATCACAAGGTGTTGGATCTGAGATTTAGGTTTTCTGCAACTGTTTCTGCTAGTAACCCTAGCGATAGTGTCTTGGAAGTTGCTCCTGCTAGTAACCCTAGCAGCAGTTCCTCAGTGAGCTCAATATCCTAGCGGTTATGTTTCCTTCCAGCGATTAGACTAAATCAAGGAGGTGTGGGCCCATAGCCTATTAGAATATGAAGGATTGTGCTCGTTTTACCATTGACAATACCCTTGTCACCCAACCATAGGTCGAAGCCACCCTCTGAGCACCTTGACCTTGACAGAGAAGAATACTGGTAGCAATCAATAGCCAAGCAAGGCTAATGCACCAAGCAAGAAAACTAACCAAAGTTGATCAGATAGTCCCACCCAGAAACTAGCGCAATACCTTTCCCAGAACTTGCGCACAAAGCTACCAAACTGTAGTGTGCACAACTGGCTCTTTGCAATTCTGAGAATGTGAATAATGAGAAACTGGCGCCCTGTATTTATAGTAATCTGGCAGGCTTGCCTGAGCCGACTTCTCCTTCTAGGTACTAATTAATTCATATTAATTATATTTATGCAGTCGACATATCGTCTAGGGTTTCTTTTACTTCTTTGCTTCCTTCCGGAATATTCTAATCTCGTCATAGGTCACAATAGAGGTTCATACCTCTCGAAGCTACCATAATATCAACATGCCCAACAGAAGCAGTTAATATTGGTCACATAATGGAAGCAAACAAAGACACAAAAGGCGCATCAACAAACAAATGAAGTAGGAGATATTCATCACAGTAAGTCTAAAGATCACATTTATTCTCAAAATTTTCCCTTTCAGATAAGAAATCATTCAGTTACGTTTATTCTTTACTTGAAGAACATAACCAAATTTTTATCCCTTCTCTCTCTTTTTCTCTCCAGGTTCAGCTTTGCTTTTGCATTGATCCAACGACTCCATTCTCTTCTCTTCTTTTCATTTTATGGTCCATGGGATCCCCAATCCCAATCCTTTTGGACAAACGCATTTATTTCATCATATTGTAAAGACTTTACATTTTTTTTTAAATCCCAAAGAAACAATTCGGGGTTAATTTTGACTGTATCTTTGAACTCTAAATATTTGAGGATAAGATATTTGAAATTGACTCATCAAAAATTATTTCAATTCTAATGAAAAACGCTTTTAAGGTTCTCTAATTTTTGGGAGCATCTATTTTCTTCCTATAAATGTGATCAAATGTATTTCATGGATGTAATGAATGTGAGATCTATTTTTATTTCTTATAATAAATAAATAAATAAAATGGGACTTACTTCATAGCATTCTTCTACTTTTAAATATAGTCCCAAAAGAATTTCAAGAAAGATCTTTTGGAAAAATTCAAAGAGGAATACCACCTCTATAAAAACACAAGGGGATTCATATCCTTGTGAGGTTGTTATTTCGGTCCTAACATACTCAAACATCAACAGTCTCGTTCTTGTATATATAGGAGACAAAGGGTAAAATTATAATGAAAGTGTTCAATGAAGGGTTCTACCCGACATACAAATATAACACTAGAATTGTAATGATTTTGTTAACACCAGAATTTGACCAAGTCTTATAGATTTGTGTTTTCTACCTAAGTCTGTAATTTTGCATGTCTCTCCTCCTTTCACAGACCCAATCGTATGATTTCCTCTCGGCTTGTAGTTTGTTTTATGTTTACTTTCGTCTATTTGATCGACCTGTTTCCTCCAAGGCCGATCACTTCTCTCTTTGCCTCTGTCGCCTAGATACTCTTGTTTTCCCGAGCCCTCAGTCAGTCATTCAAGTAAATTGTTCACAGAGACCACATCTGTAAGCACAAGCACAACACTTAGAGCGATTTGAGATGGACTCAAATCAAGCGAGCAAGTAGATCAAATTCCAATGATGGAGACCCATCAGACAAATCGGATCAACGACCATCGGGCTATCGGGATTATAGAGTTGCGCAAGGTTTAACATCAAATTGAGGCCTAAAAAAGTGAGATCTGGACCGTTCATTTCAGAGGGACACATAGCACACAATCAGCAAGGTCGTGATTTCACGACTTGGGAGGTCGAGAGTCAATCACATCAGAAACTCCCGAAACATGAAATCACGAAAATATCGTAGTCGTTGATCAAGGGAGAAAGTTGGACCGTTGGATTAGCTTTTCGTGATTTCATGAGTCGAGAAAGTAAGAGGGTTGAGTCTTGAAGAAACGTGAAATCATGAAATGACTAGGGTCGTCCGATCAAAGGGGACATGTGGCACCAGATCCGAGCGTCGCGATTTCACGACTCGAGGTTTTGAGCAGGGAGCACATCATGAACTCGCAAAACGCGAAATCACGACACGACTAAAGGTTGGGCCCACGATCGCATCCCGTGGTCACATTGAAGGTAGAGCTAAAAGGAAAGTAAGTGCATGTTTATTGGCTAGTGACGAGGTTTCCTGGATGCATCATGGTCGTTGGATGCAAAACAGATTCAACCGTCCATCTGAGTCAGTCAATTTCGCGATATTGGGTGTCGATATGTTGGGACCCAGATGAAGTAAAGACTCCCGATAGGCAAAGTCCCGATAGCGTGTTTGAATATAAGCTATGGGTCGCGGCCCGAGGTCATATACAAGGTGGGGCTGATGAAAAGGAGTCGTGCCAAAGTGTCGAGAGCGCCTGTATTGATTGCAGGGGGAGTGCAGCAAAGCCTCGAGACGCCAGAATTGACTCATAGAAATCGTGGGCGTCGCCTGGAAACATTCATGTGCGTCAGACCTCGTCCCAATCCCAAGGAAGGAAGTTATTGAAGATAGAGGTGACATTTGAGACCTCGCCTCACCCCATAAATGAAAGATGTTGCAGAGAACATAAATGAAGGCAGATTGTCCATTGAAACTCCCCCATGGATGGATTTTCTTGTAAAATGCATAAATTTGCATGTCTCACATCTGACGAAGGAGGCCTACACAGTCTGGCATAGCGGGCGCCGACTAGAAGCTTTGAATGTTGGGGTATGATCACAATCATGGTGGTTGCATCATTTTGCTTATATATAGGCAGTTTTTATATTTTGTTAATGTCGAATGGTTGAGCTAGGCTCCCCTATTATAATATTTTGATAAAGAACTTTGGTTCTCTGGTTAGGTTTTTTTTTTTAAGACATCTTAATTAATCTAAGTCAGTGTCTCACTCCATCTTATTTTGCCTCTGAAACTGAAATAGTTTATGATTGAATGATTCATATGGATTGTTTGTGACCGTGTTGTAATACATGTTGATTACAATATTGTTATAGCATTTTTTAGTTTCCTAAAGCTCTGAATTCAGGAGGATCTTGTGTTTTGAGTTTTTTCTTCTTTAGGTTGTTGGAAGACCTGATGTCTTTGGAAGACCTCTACATTTTATCACTAGTTCTTCCTCCTACTCACCCTTACTACAACTTACCGACTGAAATTGATTCAAGACCTCAATTGTTTGTGCATGCATGCCCAGAATTTTCTGAGTTAGAATGTTATTCTCATTGAGTTTCCTCCATTTTGACCACTCAAAAAATCAATTACCATTTACTTATAAACTAATGGGCACTGGGCTTACCTTCTAAGCAATCAGAAGGCGACTTCTAGTGCTAACAGATTCAATATCTAGAGCTTAATAAGGGGTTTTATACATAACATGGGGATTTGTATGGGGCTTTGTCTAGGGATTAACTCAAGGCATCCCTTGTTTGTCATTGATGTAGAAAGAAAGGCCATAGCATTGTAAATTGTTGGTACTCAAAGGCATGCTCATTATGTGGGAAGAAAGGCCATTGTGAGGCATCTTATTGGGAGAAGAAATTTGCATTCCATAATCTTGAAGGGTTTCAAAGGAAGAATGGAAAGAAGACTTCCTCAATCCAACAACAAACTCATAGGCATGTGGAGATGAGGAGTATGTCAAATAGTCCGGGTGGAAACAATGAATTTTTTCCACCACTACTAATTGAGTGGACATTGGGAAGCAAAGTGTCGGCAACTTCATCCAGAGCTTCACCCCAAAAATCACACAACCAAGAGAAGAGTGTGGAGAGTGAAGAGTATAGAGGATGAAGAGTTCCATGCATCTCTAACCCAAGAAACATAAGTTTTTTAGGGAGTTATAGCAGCATAGGAGGTCCATATCACCATGGACTAGGATAGTGAAGTGATGCCAACAACCAAGGCAACTTTTACCTGCAATCTTTCAAAACAAGTTTCTCTTTTTGGAGATGTATCTAATATTGGTGTAGGGAAGTCATTAGAGGTCCCTCGTCCTTGTACTATACAAATCTTGAGGCATTTCCTTGTCCTCGAGACTGTAGCTTATTGATGATTGTCCCCTATAGTCATACATGTTTAGGATTCATCAAAATATTTGGGCATAAGAAGGTGCTCTAATTATAGTCATGCAAGTTATTGGAAGCAGTCCTTTGTATTTAATCATTGCCTATGTTTTCTCGGTGGTGTGAGAACCCATTTCCAGCTATAGCTTTGTCAAGTTCACTCAAAATTTCATTATCCATTAGCAATTGATGGAATCCAACAACTGTAAACCACCACCATTTGATGCCTAACCAATCTCAAAGATTGATGGTTTTCATTCATAATCTGTTGCATTAAGTTAGGGGGTTTCTAGATTGGATGAGAGAAGTTTTCTTTTGGTCTGTTGGGTAATTTGATATGTTGAGAATTTTCCCTCTCACCCAAAGGACACATATGTGTCTCTCTAATTATTTGAGTGAGTGTTGAGTGAATTCTTCCTCCCTGATTCATTTTCTCATCAATTGACAAGTCATACAGGATCGTATGTTGGAGTGGATCATTGTCACACTTTCAGTTTGATTATTGGCATAGTAATTACATATATTGGAATACCCGTAGATCCATATAAAAATGGATTTTATGGTTGTTGTAATCAATCAATTATCTACATCCTCATTATTGTTGGATTGAACATTGGAATTGTGATTTACTTGAATCAGGTCATATAATGGGAATTTTGTCTCATAAAGAGTAAACTCCCTTTTAGTTGTGTGTGAACCATATAAAATAACATCCCTTGTAATTTGTGATAGCCATGTGTTAATTCTTCTCTTCAACTCCAAATTCCCCAATTATGACTAATTTATCTATGTTGGTGATAGAAGCTATAAATGTGTACCATTAATTCTATTACACCAACATTACTAATAATTTGTTGAGTCCTTGGTTAAGGGTTGCCCATAGACTTGTTAATTTAGTTTCCCATGCAAGTGCACATTGCAGCCAATGTGTATTATAGAAATGTTACCCACAACCATACATTGGTTATCTTGCAGGTTCATTATTTGAGTAAAGTGTTCATTTGAGTTTGCATAAACAAATTGCTTACTGAGAATATAAGTGTTGAGGATAGTTTGAACACCTAATCAAATATGCAATTGTTGAATTGGTGCATTGTTCTCAGTGGGTTTGAATACATACATCGAATTATTGAAATTGACCAAGTTGTAGATTTTTTGTTGTTGACATCACCTACAGAGGTTGGTTGTAACCATTCATGTGTAGAGGATTGTCTTGGCATCTCAAATCCAACAAATAGAACTATCTTCGCATACCTCAAGGGTAGGGGTAGGATTTGAATTAAAGAAACATAAATATTTTGTGTATGCTTGTTTGGTGATCAACAACTGAGAATTTCAAACACAAAGTCTTAACTATTGTTGTTTGTTTTGTGTGCATGTTACACTAGAAAATGGTGGGAAATTGGTTGGCATATTGCAATCTCGCATGCTTGTAAAAGAACACGGAGTAGAGAACTTTGCACTTAGATTGCATTGACAACAGAGAATGATTTATCATGTCTCCACGTGATCCGTACATGGTAGGATTACAACTCGTCCATCTCCTCAACACGAAAACCAACCAAATTCGAATTGTCCTCTTCTTCTAATCTTTCATACATAAGACAAATGGTATTTTGTTCATAATAATACAAGTCTTTTATCTACACACCAGCTAGGTAACAATAACACATACATCATTTAAACCTATAACCAATAATTATAAAGAAATCAATTCTATGAATGAGAGAGATACCAAGACCAAATCCATGCAAAAATAAATTAACCTTTCATGGAACAACAGTGTAGGTGGTGAAGCTACTCACTAACAATTGAGTCGCCTAGTCACTCGGGGAAATTGACCCAATGGTCAATATTCACTCAAACTCACTGTGAACTCATTACCCACTCCATATATGTCTCTTAAATGGTCATACCATACAAACCTTGGCAGTTATGCTCAGTCAAACCGAATATTGTGCACATGAGCATTACTACATTTATTCGCATAAGTTTTGACGCCCCAAATCGATCATGAGGTGTGTGGGCATTCGAGGATATCAACCAACGATTTCATGGAATTCTTAGGAGAAAGTTTTAGGGCATGGGAACTATAGACAAAAAGCAAGCAATTCATGGTACACCCAGGAGCAAGGTTTATAGTGTGGGCTCGGTGGGAAGCAAGAGAACAATTCGTGGGACGTCCAAAGGAGGTTTTTAGAGCATGGGCAACATGGAAAGCAAGAGTACGATTCATAGGATGCCCAAAGATAGCATATTACATGTGTGATGTGAGGATACTTCAACTAGCAATCAAATTTTTATAGGGAGTGAGAGAAAATGTTCCTTGAAAACTATATGAACCGAATTAGAAACTACCTAGCAAGTAACAAGAGCTCTGAAGGAAGAACCATCCATATCCAAGATCTAGAATCACTTTGACAGTGACAAAAAAAGAGTTGTTTGGATTTATTCACTCCATTAACCAATGTAGTGTGTAGACTAACCTCCCACATAGAAAATTAATGATTCCATAGCTTATTTAAAATATCAACAAAGGTAGGTTAATTACTTAGCAGACATTAAAATGAAACCATAACTCACTAAATCCCCCCAAGTAACTAACACGACAGCATACCCAACATATTGCAAAGAAAGACACATATTTGAGACAATATTTTACCGTGGAAACCCAAATGGGAAAACCAACATTCAATTGGCTTCAACCAGACTTTTATTATGCAACAATGGGTAGGGGTTACAGGCTCTGTAGTTTAGCTTGGTGTTTCTCAGTGAAATATGAGAAACATTCATCCTCCTTCTTTGCCAAAGAACCCCTTCTCCATCTCAAAGAACCAACATATAGGAGGTAAGCTCAGCTGATGGGATATCTTGAAGGTTAGGCATCCCCGACCCTTCATCTCCCCCATGCTCATTTCTCCTCCTCCTTTAATTTTTTCCCCTTTGTCTTTTTGTACATAGATGGGAGAAGGTCTATGAGACTTATTTATTTTCTATACTTAATTTTTTTCTTTTATAATAAAACTTTGTTGTATCCTTACATCATGTTATATCCTTATGTTTTTTTTATTAAATACATGCGTGGACATCGATCACAATGGCATGGGTCCCTTCATGCCAACAAACTAGTATCTTCTTCATCCATAGCCTCGAACCTTGCCCATGTCAATCATTGTAGAGCACGTGGCTTAGCCAATTGTTTTCTTATTTGGATCACATATCCCCATTGGGAGGATTTAGGTCCCCAAAAGTTGCCAAGGATGGATGAGGGAACTTGCTTGCAAGTTGGTTCCTCTCATACCACTTCACCTTCCTTGGAGTATGTCCTTTGAGACTAATCTGCTACATCTCTTGCCATATTCTACATGTTATCCACTCCTTACGTTGCAAAATTGTGTCCTCAGTGTGTGGTGCAAAGTCTTCAACAGTAGGAAGAACCAGATGTTCCTCCTCCTTGTCCAACATGGAGGGTTTAAACAATTTCAAATACTCCACATTCACCACTAAACTAATATGCATATAAGGAGGAAGTCTTAGCCTGAAGGCATTCTCATTCACATATTCAATGATATCAAATGGTCCATATCTGAGGGGCTTGATATTCTCCGTCTCTTCTTCTGGATATATAGGCAGACCTTGTCTCCAACATAGAATTTGTGATCCTCCTTGTGTTTTTTATGCCCAAATTTATAAAGTTTTTCTGACCTTGTCTCTTCTCAAGCTACTCATGAACCCTTAGATGTATTTGTCTAATTTTTTCCATAGATGTGCTCGCCTTCTATTCATCACCTTGTAGCCCCGCTTCATCCTTATGCTTCCCATACACAATGTTGAATGGAAAAGGAGGTAAGTAACCAAGACAGATCTCGAAAGGATACTTATTGGTGGATGTATGGAGTGCTTCGTTGTAGGAGTGTTGGATGTAAACTAGTTGCTCGTCCCAAGTCTTTGAATGTTTTCTATTGTAGCCTCTCAACAACTGTACAAACATTTAGTAAACAACCTCAGTTTTTCCATCAGTTCAAGGATGGAAAGTAGTGGAATACTTCAACTTTTTATCCATTCTTTCCCAAAGTGTTATCCAAAATATGCCTAGAAACTTGTTTTCTCAATCAAATGTGATGGAGGTTGGAAAACTGAAGTGTACCCAGACATGACTAAAGAACATTTCATCTACCTCTCATTCAGAGATTGTCTTCTTACATTGGATGGGCACACACATTTTACTGAAGTGGTCCACCACTACAAACAAGTAGTCATGGCCTCTATGAGTCATAGGAAAACCTCCAACAAAATCCATATAGATGCTCTCCCAAGGCCTGTTTGGCACCGACACAGGCATCTGCAAGCCAAGTTTTCGGTTGCTTGGCTTGGTAGTGCTACAAAGAACGCAACCTCTAAAAAAAATTGCCACATGCTCCTGCATCTTTGGCCAGTACACATACCATTGCATATTTGCCACTATCTTTGTGACACCAAAATGCCTAGCAACTCTAGAAGTGTGTGCTTCTCTCATCAATTGAACTCTTATGTCATGAGGTATGCATAGTTTGTCCAGCTTGTATAGAATCCCATCTTGGAGGTGGTATTCATTCCCTTCCGTGGTAGTTACTGGCCTCTCCTTCAACTACTCGTAGACTCCTTTAAAATATTCATCTTCCTCGCAGTCTTCACTTAGAATTTCATTAGTGAATTGCTCAAGTTGTGTTATCACTCCAACAGTTGCAATCTTCTTTAGTGGTGGTCAAGAAAGCATCTATGTTATTTTATTTGTGGCTCCTTTCTTGTACTTGATTAATAGATGAAATCATTGCAAGAAACTTAACCACTTGTAATGCCTCACCTGTTGCATCGTGCTCTGACTTTGTAGGTTTTGAAGGGGCTGATGATCCATGTGTATGATGGTCTTTTTTATTAGGAGATAATGCTTCCACTTCTTTGTTGCTTGTACAATAGCAAAGAGTTATTTATCATACATGGGGTAGTCAAGAACCACTCCATGAAACATCTCTAAATGGTAGCATACATGCCTTCCTCCTTACATCAGTATTACTCCTAATGCATACCCATTGGCATCAGTCTCTAACTCAAAAGGTCGTTGTAAATTTGGCATGGCTAAGACCAAAACACCGTTGATTTTCTTTTTCATATCTTCAAATGATTTTTGTTGTTGTTTGCCCCAATGAAAACTCTTTATATTGGTAGTCAAGGTGTGTAATGGCGTTGCTACTATGAAGAAGTTTACAATGAACTTCCTCAAATATGGGGCTGCTCCATTGAAACTCCTCGTCTCTGTCACACTAGTGGGAACATGCCATTGTCTAATGGTTGCGATCTTCACCGGATCCACTCTCAACTCTCCTATGTTGGATAGGTCGTTGTCATTGATGTCAACCCTTGAAGAAGTATGGAATCCCTAGAGAAATGTTTGATATTGATGATGAGTTAGTTGTCATTGATGGAGTGGTTAATGTCGGCAGATGTGTTGGGTGCATTTGAGGAAGTCTACATGAAGCCTTGGAGGTGTGGTTACGATACCCAAATTTGGTCAGGGAATATGGACATGAAGGACAATGTAACTGTAGGTAAGACACTCATAGATGGATAGTCATTGTCGTGTTATTTCCGGTGATAGGTGGTATGCCACGTGATTCCTCGCAATTGAGGATTTATGAGGTCATGAAGTTGGAAGCCCCAAATATGGGTTAAGAAGCCCCTAGTTGGTTACAATATGGGCTAAGAAGCCCCTAGTTGGTTACAATATGGGCTAAGAAGCCCCTAATTGGTTGCAAGTCATTAATGAAATGGTAAATTAGTTGTAACAAGAAAGTTCAAGAAGCCCTAAAGTTAAGGAAATAGGTTACTTAGAAAAAGTATATATACACCTCAAGAAGTCACTCATAAGTACATTCACACACACATTCTATTGAATATCTTCCATGTGAGTAAGTGGTTCTTATATGAGGTAACCAAGGAGATCTAAGGCAAATTTCAGAGGGAAGATGAAGTAAAGAAGGGAGAAATTCCAAGGGAGGATGAAGTCTTGTGATTATGTGTTCTAACGTATGTTATTTAAAGGTCATCATACCATTTTCACTATAACTTGTTTTATAGAATGATTAAGATAGTGAAAATTAGAGGAGGTTGACAAGACATGTCAAGGTATCTGTGGTAAAAATTTTAGCTTCAGGGTCGTTGTTTTTTCGGAAATACACTCTGTGTAAAATAAGGTTTTTGGCTAGTCCTGAAACTAGTCTCAAATAAGTAGTTCGAGTAAACCAGTCATAACTTCTTCATAGAGGATCCAAATTCAGTGAGACCAAATGAATTAGATAGAATACAATTCGTCGTATGTTTTTATTATTTTCAGATCAATATATCAAACATTCCACGTGTGGCATGCTCTACAAGTTCACTCTCTGGAATAAGTCAGAATTCAGCAAGGTCTCCCATTTTTGTTATAAATCCTTTTTTGGGATGTTCCAAGCAGTGAAACTTGGAGGAATTGCAGAGACGATATTGAAGAATATTTGGTATAAGTGTCAGACCTTTATTCGTTACAGGTACGGAGTTATGCTTGTTGAAAATTAGGGTTTGTGACTAATCCAAAAACTAGTCCCGTGAGCCTAAGGTAAAGTTTGATGAAAATGTTATTCTCTTATTGTTGAAGTTGAGGAAGGTCTGCAGGTTTGTGATCACATACACCAGGTCTCTTATAGAGTTACAGGTATTTTTATATGCATGTTTTAAGGGTTACATGTTGATGATGTTATGGTGCATGCTTGAGGCAAGTCTTTGGTATATTGTTGAGGCATTGGCACATGCTTGAGGCACATATTAGGTGCATGGTTGAGGCATACCATTGGTATATGATCTTGGTTGTTTGGTACTTTGTTGAGGTAGACCATTGATGGTACTTGTTTGATATATCCTATGGTACATGGTATATGGAATGATTGAGTGATATGGTATGGTACAGGTTTTGATGTACATGGTCGATACATGGTATGATACAAGATTGGTACTTGGTATGGTGTTGATGTACATGGTTGATGGTTGAGGCATATGGTACAGGTTATGGTGCATGGTTGATGCACGGTTTGGCATAATTGTGGTGCATGGTTGATGCATTGTTTGGTACAGGTGTTGGTGCACGGTTGATGCACGGTTTGGTACAGGTGTTGGTGCATAGTTGATGCACTTATTATGGTACATGGTTGATGCTTGGTATGGTACATGGTTGAGACACATATCTTGTGATGGTATGTTAGTGATATTGGTACATGCTTGGTAGAGGCATGTGTTGGTGATGTTGGACATCTAGTTGAGAGGTGTCCTTGGTATATGATCCATGTGAGAGGATCTGGTTGAGTATCGGTGATAGTGACAATGACAGGTTGCAGGTTGATGTGACAGTGGTAGTGACAGTTGGTCTACACTTATATTTCAGGGCAGCAGAACGGGGCAAGGAAAGGGGGTTGTAGCCTCCTTTCGGTTGGAGTCAGAGAATCAGGGAGTTGGAGATTCCTTAAGGTTGGAGCCTGAGAATCAGGGGGTTGTAGCCTCCCTCTGGTTGGATCCAGATAATTCAGGGAGTTGTAGCTTCCTTCAGGTTGGAACCTGAGAGTCAGGGAGTTGTAGCCTCCTTTTGGTTAGAGCCAAAGAATTCTAGGATTTGTAGCTTCTTTCAGGTTGGAACCTGTAAATAGGGGGTTGTATCCTCCTTCTAGTTGCAGCTAGAGAATTGGGAAGTTGGTGCTTCCAATGAATTTATTCTTTGATATATAAGAAATCATTTTGTGGTTTTCTCCCATTTGGGTTTCCACATAAATTCTGGTGTATTGTGTACTTGATGTGATGTTGCTTATGTTTATATTGATGATATACTATTGATTAAGTTGAAGTTTATAAAAGTGCCCATACTGATTCATCCCCCCCCCCTCTTAGTATTCCAACATCTTCCACCGATCATGTGTCCAAGATAAATCAAAGATGTCTTCCCGAACTCAAATCTCTACAAGTTGGAAATTAGTTGATTCCTCTTTAAGGTCTCTAGTACCTGCATCACATGTGAGAAGTGTTATTTCCATGTATTACTAAATATTAGTATGTCATCTAGATATACTATTACAAAAGAGTCAATGAAGGGACATAGCACATCATTCACGAGTCACATAAAATTTGCAAGTGCATTGCATAAATTGAAAGACTTTACTATTTAGTCGTACAAACCTTATCTTGTTTTGAATGTTGTCTTCCACGCGTCTTCCACTTTGATCCTCACTTGATGGTAGCCAGATTTGAGGTCCAACTTGGTGAAGAATTTGGTTTGTTGCAGTTGATCCAAAAAGTCATCAATCCTTGGAAAAGAATTTATATTATTGATGGTGATCTTATTCAAGGCACGGTAGTCAATGCAAATTCTACAGCTTCTATCCTTCTTTGGCACCATGATGATGGGTGATACCACATTATGACATACTCGGTTTAATGACTCCCTGCTCCAATAATTGTTGCATCTAATTCTTAATTTCATCTGCTTCAATGATGGACTACCTATATAGCCTAATGTTTGATAGTGGTGACTACGAAAACAACTGAATCTCATGTTCAACCTTGCACTTGGGTGGTCGTCCCTGAGGCTCTTAAAACACTTCCATGTAGGCTTCTATCAATTGTTGTAGTTGTCAATGTTGCTTTCATCTACATCCTTGTAAGGATGCCTTCATATCCAACTTGTTTCCTTCTCCTCATTGTTTTCCTTCCCTTGAAAACAACACGACAAATTTCTTCATACTACCCATGATTCTTCTGGCCCGATGTGTTAAGCCCTAATATTGGCTCATTACCCCTTAATGGGGGCATATTATATTAGTAATGTTATTTTATTTATGTCGGCTTTAGGCCATTAGTTGTAATTATACCTCTTAGTCTCC
>JZKD02S1953352.1:46480-62396 GCA_000966675.3 Picea glauca
TCCTAAAGATGGCATCTCTCATGTACAAGTATGGGCTTCCCAAGATGACTTTGCATACATCCCGAGGAACCACATCTGCAACCACTTCGTCAAGATAGTTCTAGTTGATGGAAAACTTGAATTTCCATTGTTTGCTCACCTTCAACTCCACATCTTACCTCACCTAGCCCATAGGGTATGGTTTTGGATGATCTTGTGTCTCTATCCCAAGTTGGACTATGAACCAGGATCAAACAAACAATTCATTGTGCTTTATTTCATGTGGATTTTAATGCATAATAGTTTATACATCACTTCTCCTCCATGTGGTTGCAACCAAATAATGCCACCTACTTTTGAATATTAGTGAAATTAATCTTCCCTTCTAGGTCTGAGGTGTTTTCCACCCTTTCCTTGGCATCCACATTTATCATTGCTTTCTTCTTCTTGTTCTAGAAATGCTTGGGGTGCTTCTCATGGTGCAATTTCCAACAATCCTCCTCAGTGTGTCCCTTTCGATCACAACCTTTGCATTGTTAAACATAAGGGGTTGCTTCATGTGTTGTCGCCACAATCTTCTTCTCATTCCACTTTTTTTTTCCCCTTCTTCTTTTGTTCTTGCAGTTTTGATTACTTGTGTGTGCTTGACTACTACTTCTGCTTGTCTCCCTCAAGGTATTATGCTTGAACATTGGCCTCATCAATTGTATTTGGTCTAAACAACATCAATTGACATCGAATATAAGCTAGCAATGCCCCCCAAAACTTGATTATCATTCCATGACTTTTGAGAGAGACTCCCATTTGAATTGCTCTCTTCTTGAACTCAGTGGTGAACTCTTGCACTAACTGTCCTTGCCTCTACTTGAAGTAATGCCATACAATATGTTGGTGCTCCTCATATCCGATTGGGTAGAACAATGCATTGATCATGTCCTTGAACACCTCCCATTCAGTGATCGATGGCTCATTTTATATTTCTCTGCCAACTAGATCACTCTCCCACCACTCCAAAGCATGTCTTTCAAGATTCAATCGAGTGAATGCAATATTTCACTTTCTTGGTACTTCATGTACACTAAAGTATACTTACATCTATTGTTGTCAATGGCTTAATTTGATGGCATCGACTTCCTCGACATATGGTTTTATGTCCACCTTGGCCTCCACACAGAAAGGTACATGAGCTTGGTTTTAACTGCATTCTCCCATCTATGGCTCAGTCTTATTCTCTATCTATGACTTCTATTATTCTCTCTTGGGTCCTTCATGACAAGCCTTTGTTGATGGTCTCTCCTTACATTTCGCTACCAAAAGTTGTGATACCATTGATGTCAGCGTGGCCATGTTTTTCTCAAGTTGGTCCAACTTGACTCTAGGATCTTCATCGTCATCTCCTTCTCGACGTCCCCCATCTATTTGTGGTGATCTACTTCGCTCTAATCCTGACAACAAGTCTTGTCCACTTCTTCAGTAATCATTGCGAGTACTTACCATACATGTCTTACTAGATATTTGAACTCAGTGCTCTGATACCATTTGATCCATAAATGGTAGGCTTACAACCCGCCCACCTCTTCAACATGGAAACCAACCAAATTAGAATTGACTTCATCTTTTGATCTTTCATAAATAAGACAATTGTTATTTCATTCATAATAAGACAAGTCTTTTACCTACACACCAACTAGGCAAACAATAACACGTACAACATTTAAACTTATAACCGACAATTGTAAAGAAATAAATTATATGAAAGAGATACCAAGACCAAATCCACATGGAAATAAATTAACCTTTCATGGAACAAATGTATAGGTGGCAGAGCTATCCACTACCAATTGAGTCACCTAGTCACTCGGGGAAATCGACCCAATGGTCAATGTTAACTCAAACTCAACATGAATTCATTACCCACTCCATATATGTCTCTTAAACGGTCGTATCATCCAAACCTTAGCAATTATGCTCAATCAAACCAAATATTGTGCATAGGAGCATTACTACACTTATTCACATAATTTTTAACACCCCAAATGAACCGTGTGGTGAGTGGGCACTAGAGGATAGCAACCAATGATTTCGTGGAACACCCTAGAACAAGGTTTAGGGCATGGTAAATGCAGACAACAAGAAAACAATTTGTGTTACGCCTAGGAGCAAGGTTTAGAGTCTGGGCTCTGTGGGCAACAAGAGAAAGTTTTTTGGGAAATCCAGAGGAGGTATTTAGAGCATGGGCAACATGGATAGAAAGAGGACTATTCATAGGATTCCCAGAGACAACACACGATGTGTGGGGTGTGAGGAGACTTCAACCAACAATCAAATATTTATGAGTCAGAGAAAATGCTCCTCAATGATTATATGAATCGAATTAGAAACTATCTAGCAAGAAGCAACGACTCCAAAGGGAGAATCGTCCATCTCCAAGATCTGGAATCACTTTGAAGGTGACAAACAAAGAGTTGTTTGGATGTATTCACTCCATTAACCAATATAGTGTGTAGATTAACCTCCCACACAACAAATTAATGATTCCATATCTTATTTAAAACCTCAACAGAGGTAGGTTAATTACTGAGCAAACATTAAAATGAAACCATAACTCAATGAATCCCCTCGAGTAACTAACACAACAACATACCCAACAGATTGCAAAGAAAGACACACAATTGAGACAATATTTTACCCTGGAAACCCAAATGGGAAAACCAACATTCAATTGGATTCAACTATGTTTTTATTGTGTAGCAGTGGGCAGAGGTTGCAGGCTCTTTGATTCAACTTGGTGCTTCTTAGTGAAATCTAGGTAACATTCATCTTCTATTCTTTTCCAAAGAACCCCTTCTCCATCTCAAAAAACCAACATATAGGAGGCAGGTTCAGCTAAAGGGATATCTTGAAGTTCAAGCGTCCCCAACCCTTCAGATCCCCCAAGCTCGTTTCTCCTCCTCCTTTCATTTTTTTCCTTTTGTCTTTTTGTACATAGGGAGAAGGTCCATGAGACTTATTTATTTTCAATACTTTATATTTTTTCTTTTACAATAAAACTCTTCCTTATCCTTACATTATGTGCCAGCCATATGTTTTTTATTAAATGTAAGGGTGAACACTCATCATGATGGCATGTTGCCCTTTATGTCAACAAACCAATCTTTTCTTTGTCCATAGCCTCGAACCTTTACCATGTCGATCAGTGTACACAATGTGCATTTGTTAATTCCTTTCTTATTCGGATCTGATGTGGATCACCACATAGATCCTTGTTTGTGAAACAAACATGCACAATGGATTGGCTCTTATTAGGAACTTATTTGAACCTGCACATACTAATAGAAGCTTGAGAACTGAGGCCTTGTAGCCATTCCAAAAGCAGAGATCTTTGCACGGGGTAGAGAAACAAAGATCGAAAGTTAATTTCTACATAGTGTCCATGTTGGTGAAGTGAGTGGGCTACAAGTCCCTCATATTTACAGATCATAAGGCCATTTTTTTTTCATTTATTTGTTTTTTCTCTCACTTACTTCTACATTTGTATTGTCTTTAACAATTTATCTAACCTTCTTTAATTTCCTAATTTCACTTGTAGGTACTGAGTCTTACAACCATTCGCTTGTTCGGATCCATTTAAAATAAATGGCCCAAGGAATGAGTCACGAATTTGTCTACATCCCTTCATCTAGTTAGCCACTAGAGAAGAGTCACAAAATTTTGGATTTAAAAGATATTCATGTCCTTGGCCAACATCAATAATAACTTTAAAGTCGTCAAATTTGCTTAATTGTTGTAACAAAAATCTAGGTGGGCCTTAAAATTGACATAGTGGGATTATAAGATATACAATATGCCTCCAACACTACTAAATTCATAGATTCCCTAACTCGCTCCATTGAAAAATCCCCAAGATTTTGACTTATCAGTTGACAACTCCTCCTTATAATCATGAGGATCCCTTTGTTAATTTGGATCTCTTATTCCTAGCATAATTAATTGAGCTTGCAAGAGAATATGAAAACTGGGTAAGTGCTTATCTTAAAAAAATGGAGCATTTCTAGCTAGCCAAATTTATGATATGATGAGACATGGTAATGCCTTAAGATATTTTTGTTATTTTTTAGAATACCATTGCTTTAGACATTCTTGCACCAACTCTTCTTTCAAGGCACTTTGAAATTCTATCATTTTCTCTACCTGCTTCCAAATTTGATTTACATAAGGGTAATGAATTAACAAATAAGAAATATTTTCTTCTTCCACTTTGCAGAGCATACACAGACTTGGACCATGATGTTGTCGCCTCTACGAGATCTCCAAGGTTAGATCCTTGTTCATTAGTGCTAACCACAGGAATAATTATGTATTTTTTTTGGTGGCTTAATATTCCACTTCTTGGTACACCACCAAGAAGGTTATAGAGGACCATCTTTAGTCATTATTATCACAGGATTTGTTCTTGTGTAAAGCCTTCCACAAGATCCCAAAATCTTGTGTAACTACAGAAGAATCTACCATTTTCACCTAAGTAGAGAATTCCATCATTTTAGTGATGGAATAGGTCCACCACAAGAGAGCCTTCCCTGGTGACCTCAAGGGATAAAATAACAAGATTTAGCCAATCCTACTGCGCCTTGTCTTGATCACCTGTTAGTTAATTCTAGGTCTAGGAGAAGGATAAGGGATAACGAGATAATTGTTTAAATAAAAATATAAAGAAATCTGCACTAGAGTACAAAGAACTTGTCGCGTTTCAATCCCCCCCATCATCAAGAGCGCTCAAGAGAGAAAAAAAAAAAGAGGCTCATCGAATAAGAAAATATACGACAATTTAAATATATGTATGGACCCTAAAAACTCACGCGGTGAGAGGTAGGTTAGGTATTTTTTAATAATAATATCCCAAGTTCAAGAAATGGTCAAATAACATTTAGTGGTGTCTTAAGTCAACCAACAACGGTCTCCAACTTTCCCTCAACTTCCAGCCATCATCCATGTTCAAATTATTAGGGTTCAACAAAATTTCTAAAGACTCCATTACTTTTCGTCTCCCATAGTTATACACTTTGGCCATAATTTTAGCATTCTCTAAACACACATGGTGGTTAGATTTCCAAGAATGTTCAACAAGGGAATCTTTTTGGACTCTATTCAAATTTAGGTCGACACCATGCTCCTTAAATCTAACCTTCATCGATCTTCCTATCTCTTCGATGTAGACTTTGCCACAGGGTCAAGGAATAGCTTAAACCCCTTTATGTAGATTGGGGTGGCCTGATACTTTGTAGACTCTACCATATTACTTATGGTGTTGATGGGGGAGAAAGCCACGTAAATGTCACCTTTCCTAAGGATCCTAGCTAGCTTCTCAAATAGACCTTTTATGTAAGGTAGAGAAAACCTTTTCGTCTCTTGACGTGCACTTTGTTGTCTCGCATAGGATCCTCTTGCCTTAGTTATAGATTCCTCAATCTGGTTAGTTGTGTACCCATTCCTTTTAAATACCTATGTTAAATGATTTAGTTCTAGCTCCACATGCTCTTTGTTGAAAATGCGTAAAGCATGGGTCACTAAGGTGTTAAGCACTCCAAGCTTCTGGGAAGGAAAATGGTGTGAATCTACATGTAAATATATGTCAGTGTGCATAAGTTTCCTACAGACCTCGTGTGTGTTTCCTTTCTTAGTGATGTGAACATCCAGAAACATAATGCTATTATCCTTTTCGATTTCCATTTTGAACTTAATTGAGATAATTGTTGTACATGTATGAGACAATAAACAACTTGCAACATATATAGACAATTATCAAGGTATAGAGTACAAAAATATCCCTTTAGACACTAAACAAGTAAAAATTGCTATGGTTGTTGCAAATTATAGTAGTGAACCAATCATATAACAACATCATATAGATTGCTATAGCAACAAGAAATAATGTTCATAAATATAACAATTGATCATGAAAAGTAAGCATTAAACAAGTAGATTATTATCCAATTGCTAGGAGTAATTTTTGAACAATGTAAGTCGCTTATAAATGAGTGTATGCAGAAAAAAAAAATGTAGTTCTCAGTGGTTGTAGAAAACTTTTATTATAGCAACAAGAAATACTCAAAGTTTCATAGAGATAGGGCTAGTAAATTTAGTAGGAAGTTCGAGAGATTGAGAAGACAAAATTTAACAACTACTTTAGCCATAATACCACTCCTAGATCAGTGTCGTTGTCCTCTAGGGTCTATGGAGTCTCAAATGTGTTAAACTTGAAGATTGATCTAAGTGAAACAAAATAGGTAGAGTCTAAACACTAAGGTGCAAGCACGTTTGGGCCTTAGGATTTAGACTTTGAGGAAGAAGGTACCTAGTGTGCAAGCACGTTTGGGCCTTAGGATTTACACTTTGAGGAAGAAGTTACCTAGTGTGCAAGAACGTTTGGGCCTTAGGATTTACACTTTGAGGAAGAAGGTACCTAGTTTGCAAGCACGTTTGGGCCCTCGGTGTCATTTTCCCCTTCTTCTAAATTCACTTAGGTCAAGGATCAAAGTCTAGGGTAAAACCCTAAAGTGAAAACACTTTTGGACCTTAGGATTTTAACCCTAGAAAGGACGCTTCACAAGCTTAGACAAATAAAACTTGACGAGGGAAAGAAGAACTCATGTTCCCCTCTCAGGGTTTCAACAAGATAAAGAGACTTGCAACAAGATATCAATTTAACACATTTAACTTTAACCAAAGATAAAATTGCAGCAAATTAATTGCTTCTTCGAAGAACCAAGATATCAAAACCCTAATTGCAAAAAAAATCCATCTAAGAGAGCAATAACATCCACAAAAATCATCCTTCAAGTGTAGCGCATGAGAGAAAAAGACCAAGAAGGTTGAACTAGCAAATTTTTCTAGAGTGTGAACCCCACTAATGAGTGAGGAATGTGATGATCCAAATGAAAAATAACGCTAACCTTTATATATGAGGCCAAACATAGCGCTTTGTCCACTTTACAAGTCAAAATTCAACTAGAAGTGGGGTCGATCCCTCATTTAACCTCTAAAAAAATGCCAAAATGAAAACAATACATCATAAGGACCACACATGTGGTGATGTCAAGCCCTCCAAGGCTAGAAGAAGGCCTCCTAAGGCTACGTGGCATCATCCAAGGTGGAGTAATGGTCAATGGTGTGTCTCCTCACCCATGATCATGCCAAATCATCATTGGCACCCCAAGTGCCTATCAAACCCTAGAATGTGACATCATCATCAAAAGGAGGGTGACGTCAAGGGCTTAGGGCACTACATCCAAGGTGGAAGGAGCTACATCTCGTCTCTGCATGGTGTCTAGTTGTATGTTGCTGCAACATCCTCCATCTTGTGAGTAATAATCCATGGGGGTACACTGCCCAGAATGTGGGATTTCATCCCATTTGTGTGCCATCATGACCAAATATGCTCAAACCAAGCCTGTCTGTCCATCGTCCAAGGTTCTGAGGATGTGATAACTCATATCATAAGGTGGAAAGTCATTGGATGACTCATTGCTCTACATCACATGTGTCAAAGTTCTGCAATAAGGGCACAACATCTTATGTGAAAGCCCAAGACATCCCTCAAAGAACCATGTCAAGGCCATCCAAAACAAAGCAGAGTGTAAGACAAGGTAAAACAATGTTCATAAGATATATTAGTCATTAAATCATGCAAAGTAAGTTGTTACTTGAGATATAAGCTATGTAAACAATTCTCTTCAATATCCCATTCAAGCATCACACTGGCCCAGAACCTCATGTGAGTTGGTAAGTTTGAATATGGGAGGGCCTTCATCCAATCCTATTATGTGTGCCAACCAAGACAGGAAATAAAATAACCAGGTAGAGGGATAGGTCCCAAGGGAAGCAATGAAAGAATGAAACCCTTCAAAGTAAGTGTGAAAGTAATATGAATTAGGGCTTACTTCATGTCATATGGTGCCATTTAATCCATTTCTATGAGCACCTCTGTAGAGGGAGTGCTTGATGCATGAGATACTCTTTTATTAATACTTTTTGCATTCTAAACCCATTAATTTCCTTTTGATACTAGTTTATTTATTTGTAAGTCCCCATTTACAAGTTTCAAGCTTTGTTCTTTTCATTTTCTTACTAGGCTATGGTCATGTTATAATTGTGCATCCAGTGCATTAGGACAAGGGGCGATTACCTTTAGAGGGGGTAGATCTCAATCTAGCCTATGGATTTTATAGGTGTCCTTTATCATTTTTTACATAACATATACATATACAACAGTTGCATCGACCTTTGGGCCTTCAACCCCTTCTTCTCATGAGATAATGGACCATGACTCATCACCAAAGTTTAGTACACTATGAGAGGCTCCAGGATGAAAAGTGTTAAGTATGGTGGGGAACAAAACATTATTCTTATGAGGTCCCCTCAATACTACCCCTTTCCCCTAGGTGGTGACAACACGAGACTAGGGCACATAAGTTAACCTCCAAGGTGAAACAAGGAAACTAAACTAATTTCCCAAGCCAATGATTCATTATCCAACTTCAACCAATGATCCTCATCCACATGCCCAACAAATTAATTACAACACTTCGCATGAAAAAAGGACTAACATACCTCATGGTGACGTTGGCTTACCATCTCCCATACACTGATTTGTCTATATTTGATGAGCCTTGGTTGATATATAGTTGCAAGAGGCAAATGAGGGGGGTTGTTGGGCTTCCATATGTGGACATGTTGATCATCATCACAGTCATGATCATTGTCTCCATTGCGGGCCATGAGACATGATCTCCTCTAGTTACCCCTAGGCATGGGGGGGTAACAATCACTACTTCCTAGTTGTATGCACCCATTTGATCTTATTTTTTTCCTAGGAAAGTGTGTCAACTCCATCCTTTCACCTAATATGCGAAATTTTCAAATTGCCAATGTATGCAGACCACATGTCTATTGATTCACCATATAAATCGATATATTGAGTAGATCTCTGCCCTTATTTCCATAAGTTTGTATTGAGTGGATCCCCCACTTTACTCAAAGTAAACACATTTTTCTCTAGAAGATATTTGATTAAAGTTGTTGTCAACCTCATCACTTATCCCCATCCCAACATGGAGTCTATGTCAATTCTAACTTGTAGTTCATAACCAACCTTTCATGCCAAATGTGCTTTGATTATTGGGGATGCTTGAACCAATGCCTTCCATTAAACATATACATTTTTACTATTTTTTTCCAAGCTTCTAGTCTAGTCTATAAAGGACTTGGATCTGATATATTTCTTCTCAATTAGTTTAATCCACAACCCTTCAAATGTTAGAGCTCACTAAAGGCTTTTGGCTACCAAGGAGTCATTGAAGAGATGAATATTATTCAAACCCCACCCTTCCTTTTCCTCTGGTCAGGCTATAGTCTTCCATTTGACTAATGGAATTTTCTCTTTTTTCATTCTTTCGAGACCAGAGAAATTTGAAGCGGGTTTTTCTTATCTTTTCAAGAACTCCTTTAGGAATATACAACATTGAATGCCAAAACATTGGAATAACCTCCAATATTGATTTTAGTAAGGTCAACCTCTCGCCCATAGAAAGTCGTATGTTTCAACAAATGTTTATCCTTGCCTACACCTTTTCAAGAATGCATCCCAACACTTTTTTCCATGCCCATTTGGTTTGAGAAGAAATCCCAAGTATTTAAAGGTTTTCTGAAAAACTAGTGATCTGAAAGGAAACATCCTTGACATTCCAACTTCGGTTTCTTCCTCTAGGTTATGAAAGTAGATTATAGAATTATGAATACTTACTTCCATACCCATGATAATGCCATAGGTTTCCAATATCTCCAATAACATCGAGGATTCCATGTCAATTCCATTGGAGAACATTAAAAAATCACTAACAAAATAAACATGTTAGATTGACAATTATTTCAATTATGATTCCCAAGATAATCCCTCTTCTTTTTGCATCCACAATGGCTCTTCTCAATCCTTTAGCTACTAACGAGAATATCAAAGCGATAAAGGACATCCTTGTCTAAGACCTTTGAATGGATTGAGAAAATAGGATGCATAGCCATTGATAAGAATAACAAAGAAAATAAAAGAGATGCACCCCATAACCAAGAAACAAGAAAAGAGATACACCCAATTCTTATACTTAGTCAAATTTATTATAATCTACCACGCTCAGGGGAATGTTATGAGTCTTTTCCGCCATACCTTCTTAACTCTGCGACTTATCAACACTTAGTCGAAATCTTAAGTCTTATTACGGCCCGCGGTGATATCATAACTTTTTCATATATCATCCCCAACCCCGCGATCTCGTTGCGTCGTTGTGTTCTAATTTCTCCATTTCATTTTCTCGTCGTTCTACCATCCCGATTCTCTGCCACCCTACGATAATCCACGTCTTATCTTGTCACTCTCCCTGATGTACATTTAATGCAAATCTCACAAAAATAACAAATGGGTTAAGTGTTAAAAGCCATTATTAATGGTGATCTTCTCGAGACAACTCTTCATCAATTCTAAATTTGATTTGTATTAGTGATCCTTTAAATCAATAGACCCAAAGAATATTTGATAAAAAGGTTTTTGGTAAAACTTTTTGAAAATAATTATACATTAATCTATCAACTTGATTAAGTATGAGAACCAAAAGAAGGGAACAGTTCTGCGAAGATACCATCAACTCATTCAGACGTGAATATCAAAGGTTTCAGCGGTTGAGAGCATATAGGTATTACTCCTCATTTCCACTTCTAGAGAGGACTTCAAACCATATTTGGATGTAAGGAATTGCTCTGCCAAGCTGTGTTCCAAAATTCTGCGATTTCAAAGAGTTGGTTTCGTGGTGCATTGATAAATTCGATAAGAATCAGAGAATAATTCAACTCCAAGGAGATTCTCCTATTTCGTAGCACCGTCAGTCTTCAAGAGAATGCTTAGACTCCTAGAGCCGACAATGAATTTCAAAGGGGATGAAGCTAAGGATTTTCTGAAGGCAAAAAATGGTGTATTGGAGCTCCTACGAGAATATCTTGAAGACCCAACAATGATTCCAGAAGACCTATCGAGCATTCAAGTTAGTTCATTGAAAAATCTGTATCGAGAAATGGCACGGTTATTCGCCAGAGTAGTCAAACAAGAATCTACGGTTGTTATTCCCCGAATGGCTCTGTATATTTTTTATTTTTCTATCCATGAGAAAGCAATATTTGATTGGGAAAATATTATCTTTAGTGAACTATCTTTTCAATTAGCAAAATTTAGAAAGAACAAAAGATTCTACATGTCTTCATACTTAGTTTTCGCCATTACATACTATCACGTTTTCAAAGGTTTGCATTTGGCTAAACAAGTCAATTATAAAATCAACCATGTTTAGATGTGGTATCCTCCATTATGGAAACATAAAGCTATGAATCATTTTTATGAAGTGCACAAAGCATTCAATTCTTCTTTCAATAATCTTATTCATGGATCAAACACATCAAGATTTTATTTAGAAGCTACATAATTCTTGGACAAAAGAGGAAGCTTTGAAGCAATGGAGCATTTTAGTTTTATCAGGATTTATTGTTCCCGTGAAAGACCCTCGTATCTATTGTATTATGTTTCGGATAAGATATTTGTTGTTGAAGTGTGCAAGCAATATAGGTTTTGGGCCCATTTCTTTCACGAAAAGAGGAAAAATCAATTTATTCCTCTGCCATGGAAAATTGGAGAGATAATGTTAAAAAACACTACAAATATCGATGAATTCTCATCCCAGTTTGATCAATTTAATTTAAATAAAGTGGATGAAATAAAAGGGTTTGACCCTAACCACCTGTTTATGAAACGCATGACATATGTAGGCTACGGTGTCTCATTTGCTAGTACATTCCTATTCAGAGAAGAAGAAGATGATAGCCATAATCCTCAAGCATTTTTTGTTGATAAGAAACAAGAGGATATTGAAACAATTGTTAGTACCACTAATCAACATGGAAAACGAGGAAGAATTGTGAACAAGAGGATTTCACGGTCTCCTAATACTTCTCAAAAAACCGGCCTACCCAAACAAAAATCTCAATCTGCATTTCAGGAGCAAAGGGAAATATTCAATAGATAATACCGATGATGGAGGTGAGCAAAATCCTCCTAAGGGAAATCTAGAAACACCTCACAAACTCCTAGTGACTAGCAAAAGGAAAATACCATCAAATAAGGAGGGAGCAAGTGAGGGTGTACCTAAAGAAGAGATTGTTCTTGAAAACATGGATCTTTATGTGAATATTGAAGACATTGAATTCCCAGATGAAGAACATAGGATTCAAGAGAGCAGAGAAGATGCAACAAAATTGGTCACACAAGAGCCAATTCTATTTGAAGAAGAATCCTCGACTCTGCACAATGGCATATTTGACAAAAGTTCAAAGAAATTGGTTATCGAAAAAATTCAATCAAAAAATAAAAATGTTCAAGGAAAATTGAGCTCATATCTCAACTTCAATGGAGTTCCCACGTCCAGAATTGTATAGATTTATGAATTTACATAAGAAGCCCTAAAAATATTTGTTGGAGAAATGGAGAATGAAAATGCCACTCTAAAGGAAAAAATTAAAGAATTAGAGAGCTCTTTAATTCCTCCACCTATACTTTCTATTCCAATTGATACAACGCAACCTTGGAAGAGTCTTGATGGAACATCAGAATCTAGCTCCAGACTAAGAGGAGCATCAAGTTTACTCGCTTCCATTAGAAGTTATGTTGGAGAAAACATTAAGAAAATAATGTCTCTTATTCTCGAGACATGGGAATTGACAAATAGTTTTGTTTCCCCGGGATCAAGAATGACAAATAGTTTTGTTTCCCCAGGATCAAGAATGACAAATTTCAAACAATACCTTCATGGTGATCTTGAAAATATAAAGGAGTTATTTTTACCTTTATTACAAAAGTTTCAAGTGTTAGTGAGCTACAGAGAAAAGAGGAGGATTTTCCTTCCCGAGTCTGAATAAAGCAACTCAACGCATGTTGGATAAAAAGAATAAAGAGTCTAAAAGAAATGTTAGTTGATTGTGATACCATCAGTGTCAAGAAAGGGGACTTATATTTAAAATTTATTTAATTGGATTAATCTGGATCAATTGGAGATGTGGAGGATCCACATCTAATATTGAATTCAATATTTATGTCAAAAGAACAATTTGAAGAAAAATTAGACTTGTTGAACACTGCAGCAGCTGAGAGGTTTAGCAACTTGACAGAGTATTCATAATTGGAAGTGGAAATTTTGTATATTAGTTATGTAAACAAAAATGAAGATAACGAGGATACACTACACCAACTTTCAATTGACTTCGGAGATCTGGAAAGTTCGTTATTTGACATAAAAGTAAGGCAAGAAATAATTGTTGCTCCAATGAGAGATTATATTGAGAATTGGTTAAAGAAAGCCTTAACTAAAACAATGGAACCAGATCAAGAAGAGGCAGTTGTAATCAGTTAATTAATTCCAACGAAAGAGAACATAAAAGGCACATCAACAAGCAGACAATGAGAGAGATATTGCATCACAGTAACTAAACTAGACACTTTTCATAATCTTTTATCCTTCATACTTCTCGTTAAGAAATCATCCAGTTGTGTATTTTCATTTTTGAGAAACCGTAATCGATATCTAATTGTCTACTTTTTCTTCTTTCAGGTCCAAGCTTGTTCTACTTTCTTTTATGGTCCATGGGAGCACATCCCAGTCCATTCAGACGAACACAATCCTTTTATTTTATTGTAAAACAAACTATTATTTTTGAATTCCCAAGAGAACTACTTTGGGGTGTAACTTTAATGATTTCTCAAACTCTGATTTTATGAGAACAAGATTTTTGAAGTGCACCTTTCATATTTGTGTATGTTTTGAATGCAATACTCTTTTAAAGTTCTTTGTATTGTGGACTTGTATCTTTCCCTCTTATGAATGTGATCAATTTTTCTTACACTGTGATGGATGTGAGGAATGTTTTACTTTCATATTATTGTTTTTTTATTCTTGTATAATATGTTGTGCATATATTTATTAAAGTCTTGAAAATTTTCTCGGTCCTTCTCTCAAGAACATTTTTTTTGTGAATATACTCCTATAATTTGAATATTATTTATGTATTTTATTCCAGAAAATAAAGATTGGGGTTTGTTGTTTAGAATTCCCTGATTTTTTTCAAGAATATCATATTCATATCTTTCAAATTATAACAGAGGAGTAGCACCTCTATAAAAATGCGGGGGGATTTAATCATCGAGAGGTTGTTTTTGGGATTGTGATCATTTTGAACATCAACATTTTTGGCGACTCGATTGGGGAGAACAAAAGGTTGTTTTCACAGACCAGAATCTTAATGACTCAATTGGAACCTAATCAACCTCAGTTACAAGTCGGGCTCAAAAATCAAGGAAGTGTGGTTCATCAATTGTATGATTTAGTGTTGACATCAACAAAAAGTCAAGAAGAGCTTGAAATATCTTGGGAAACTCTTGCTCGAGAGGAAAAAAAAGAGATAGCATTGCGATAGAGAAGAAGGGTGTGAATCCAAGAAAAAATGGAATCTTATAAAGGTCCACTAGCAAGAAGCAAGAGTAAAAAACTACAACTTCAAGAAGTTGTTGAAAGTTCTAGATCAAAAATAAGAAGAACCCTAATCATGGGAGATCGAGAACCAAAAAATGAGATTCCTAAAAATCGAGAGGAAAGAAATGAAAGACAAAGAGTTCCAGGAAGAAGGGATAGGTCTAGCCCACTTAATTTACAAGGAGAACAACATACATTACCAACCCTCCCTCAAGGAGTTTTGCCAGAATTTTTTTCAGGAGATAGAATCATGGATCCAAAGAGACACATGGACCAATTCTTAGCTATTTGTGATATCGATCTAATTGAACATGATGATGTGATGGTGAGAGTCTTTCTGCAGACCTTGATTGGGCTAGCTTATGAATGGCACCTTTCTCTCGCGGCCTAGTCAATCGGATCATTTGATGACATAGATAATATGTTCATGACTGTGTATGCATTTCCCAGTGCATATCATAGGTTGTTCACACAATTTACTCAAATCCATCTCAAGAAAGGGGAAATAATAAGAGACTTTAATTTGTGATTCTTCAAGATGTTGAATCAAATTCCAGAAGATCAACGATAAAATGCTCTTGTTATATTTGGGTATTATAAGAATGCAATGCTTGCAAATGTAAATTATGTGATTATATATTCACAAATAAATGATTTGTATGGAGCCATCCAGAAGGCAATGGAGATGGACGAATTTATGTTGGAGACAAATGATGATCCTAATATTACTCTTGGGAAAGTACAAAGACAAATGAACACTCTTGCCATATCAAATTAAGGACCATCTACTTCAAGAAATGTTGAAAATCAAGGAATTGGTGGAGGGATCCTCCAGGGGGTTCCCCCAAATGTTAGAAATAATCCAACATATGCTCAAGAAACAAGATAGAGAAGAGATATTGCTCAAATGAGTAGAACCATCAGACAGATGCAGAATGAGATCACTAGGCTAAAGAGAGCTGAAAATATTGTTCCACCGAATCAAAATACAAAAGTTCCATTGCAAGATCAAAGGGTAAGAAATGATAAAAATGAAGAGCATAGACCCAGGGCACCAAGAGTGCCACATCCTAATGTTGTGGTATTAGAAGAGATTGTAGAAGAAGGAAGTTTTGAGAATGATGATCAAGAAACAAACATCACCCAAGATGAAATTTTAGAGTCAGTATAGATGGATGAAGGTACATCATCCTTTTACATTTTTTATGAACAAGAAGACCCTGATTATTCACAAAAAAATGTTGTCCAGATTGTTGATTAAGGTTGGTTGTCATTGATGTCAACCCTTGAAGAAAGCCCGGTAGCACAAAGGTTTGGGTAATGGA
>JZKD02S1953363.1:13139-25004 GCA_000966675.3 Picea glauca
CCGCAATAGGGGATTGATCTAATGAATAATACAACAATAATAATTAGAATACACTTTGCAGTTACATTATTTCAACAGTCCCCCTTAACAAGAAGGGTATTCTACAACAGCATCAAGCGAGAGAGAGAGGACAACATCATCAATATCATCTTGGAACACTGACTGGCATATCTATAAATCATCGAAAGTTTTTCTCATCATCAACACATCATAGAGGCTGGAGCATCATCAACACAGCATGGAGTTGGAGTAGCATCATCATCCTCATCAACATGAGGCTAAGGTAACATCATCATCATCTTCAGCATTAAGGTTGAAGTGGCATCATCATCATCGTCTTCGGCATTAAGGCTGAAGTGGCATCATCATCATCATCTTCAACAAGAGGCTGAAGTGGCATCATCATCATCATCTGTATCGACATGGATTAATATAACAATAATACATCCTCATCATCAATAACAACACAAGGTTGATACAACATCAAAAGCAACAATATCACAACACAAAGGTTGACACCACATCATCACAACACGAGGCTGGAAACACAGCGCGAGGCTGGCAACACATCCTCACAGCACGAGGTTGGCACATCATCACAACAATTAAGCTAGCACATCATCACAGTAATTAAGTTGGCACACCACACAACAATTAAGCTGGAAAACACAACATAACAATTAAGCTGGAATCACAACACAACAATTAAGATGGAATCACAACACTAGACTGGCTTTACGTCACAACAATTAAGATGGAATCACAACACTAGACTGGCTTTACGTCACAACAATTAAGCTGGAAGCTCAGTACTAGGTTGGCTTTATGTCACAACAATTAAGCTGGAAGCACGGTACTAGAATGGCTTTACATCACAACAATTAAGCTGGAAGCACAGTACTAGGCATATCTCAACACAATGATAAAGATGGAAGCACAGAACTAGACTGGCTTTACGTCACAACAATTAAGTTGGAAGCATAGTACTAGGCATATCTCAACACAACAATAAAGCTGGAAGCACAGAACTAGACTGGCTTTATGTCACAACAATTAAGCTGGAAGCATAGTGCTAGGCATATCTTAACACAATACTAGACTGGCTTTACGTCACAACAATTAAGTTGGAAGCACAGTGCTAGGCATATCTCAACACAATACTAGACCGACTTTACGTCACAACAATTAAGCTGGAAGCACAGTGCTAGGCATATCTCAACACAAAACTACTCCCCCTTTCGAGGGAGGTCCTTTCGGACTATACCAAGCTTATCTCGAAAGTGCTCAAACTTTACACGAGATAGAGGCTTGGTCAACACATCAGCAACATGTTCGTCAGTGCTAACATATTGGAGTGTTATGGCTCCTCTCTGCACCATGTCACAGATGTAATGATATCAGATCTCTATGTGCTTCGACTTGTCATGAAATACAGGATTCTCTGTCATCTTTATGCAGCTCTGGTTGTCACATAGGATCGTGGTTGCTTCCATCTCTCGGTCGAATAGACCGGTCAACAACTTTCGAAGCCATATAGCTTTGAAACTGGCAGAACACGCAGGAATGTATTCTTCTTCCACTGTACTGAGAGCAATGTTGGATTGCTTCCTACTCTGCCATGAGATCATGGCTGATCCCAAACTGAAACAACATCCTGAAGTGCTCTTCCTGTCACAGACACTTCTAGCCCAATCTGAATCAGTGTACTGAGAGCAATGTTGGATTGCTTCCTACTCTGCCATGAGATCATGGCTGATCCCAAACTGAAACAACATCCTGAAGTGCTCTTCCTGTCAAATACACTTCTAGCCCAATCATATGCTAGCTCTATGTGCTTTCTGCAAGGCACTATTTGTCTCACTGTCTGGGAGTATGTCCTCTACTCTCTCTGCAACTGTTCCTTCTGGAATCTAGGACTCTGCACCTGCAGCTGCTCTGAGGCTGAGAATGACTGCTTCATTCTCATTGTGGCTGCTAAAATCTGGGAGTAACTCCTCTTATTTTATCACGGCAACAGTTTCATCTGAAACTGAGAGTGGCTAAATAACGGATACTGAGGATAGCTCTTCTTTCATGGGGGTAATGCTATCATAGTCATGTCTCCATGACCCAACTGATGTACTGCACCAACTGCCACTCAATTTTAAATATGGGGATTGCTCCCCCTACATCTCATACTATATATGAATCATGGTTGTTCTGGTTGTCTTCATAAGTACTGGAACCATTTCTTCAATAAGTTTCTCTTCATAGTCTTCTCCCCTTTTGCTGGGAGAACCCTCTGGACATACATCAAACTTTGTACATCTGCAACACGTTTGATCTGTATAGATCAATATTGGAAGTCAATATTGACTTCTCTTCTCACGGAAGAATTCATATCCTAGTCTTTCTGACTGGCTTCCTTCTTTGTCACTGAAACAAGCGAATCATCCCGGAGATTTCATATCTCCTAGGAGTCTCTGAAGTTACGATCTAGTCTTCTCACGACATCTGTCTTCCAGTCCTGGAAGTTGTCTCTTCATCTGATCCTTTCTGAGATCAGGCTTACTCTCAATTTCTTCTGAGTCTATAAGGACTTCATCATCTCTTACAGGGTATACTTGGTGTTGCATACCAAGTCTAAATATGGAAGACAGAGTCAGGCTTCAAACGAGATCTGCTTCCCATTCTAATGTTCGGTCATCTTTGGAGCCTTMTGCTCCTTTYAGTYRATCTTCATATGAGATATTCWGAATCTCAAGAGATAKCTTCTTCTTCATCTTCTTTGGTGCATGAGTGTATATGGTCATGTACATAGTYWGCTTCATGTCTCATATAATATGTTKCCTTCTRCAACCTTCACTATAGCTTTCTCAGGGTTATCACCTGTGACYTGAAACAAGGTCAACAAAACAACAAGCAAGAATAATATCCTTTTGATAATAATAGATAAAGCAATAGCACAAATAATCATCACAGTAGCTCCTTTAGAGCTATCACTCGTGGCTTGTTTGAAGCAACGATCAAAAGTAAGAGATACACTACGAAATGAGGTCAACACTCTTATAGTGTTGTGATTCCTCCATGGCAACCAGAAACTAACACACAAGGTTTATCCTTTGAATCTTATCAACTTGATTAATCAAACTTGGAGCCTTGTCCTCAAGAATGAGTGTGCTTTCTTTTCTTCTAAGTCTCCTTCACTCAAGATAACGAGTACTTTCTTCAACTTGTCTTTTGTACTAAGACAATATGCTATCTTGACAGAAGGTTGGGTTAGAGGGTAAACTCTATGATCTCAACTTTTAATCCATTTAATACCTTGACTCAGATTTTGATCAAAGGTTAAAATGATGCTCATAGCTACAACATGCAACATTGATCAAAATAACAAATAGATGCATATCAGAATAATCACACCTGGGTTGCAACATTCCTCTGAATGTGTTGGATCTTGAGATCCTTTTGGATCTATGGCAAGAGATCCCTTCTCCTGCAAATACCCTTTAAAGCTTAACCGTTTAAACATGTGTGAGTACATACCTCTGACAACACTTGCAGGTAGAGGCACCATCTGGTAGCAGTGGTAATGATCACCAACTCTTAAGAACTTCAAGGGTGACTGCAACTGGTACTACGACTGCAACTGCAACTAATACTGCAACTGCAATTTATACTGCAAGTGGTTCTAAGACTGCAACTACAACTACAACTGCAACTTAGGGTTTTATGAGGAAACCCTAATTTTTCAAACTTCGAATTTTGAAAATCTGATCCAGGGGATAGATGCACTGAGCTGAGGCGAGTAAGCTAGTGCAGTCAGATTTATGAAAATCCAACTTTTACCCCTTCAAACTTGATTAGTGGATTTTTGGACTGGTGCTTCTAGTTTTCTCGTACCTCTGGTACTTCTGGTACTCTAGTTTTCTGGTACTTCTAGTACTTTGTGAAACTTGGGTTTCACTTTTCGGGAGATCTAGCCACTGAAAAGTTGCGCCGAGGATGCCAAAGTGATCCTTGGGGAAGGGTGCACTTTTCTAGATGGTTTTGGGGCTGAAATACTTCATCAACAAAAAACCCTAATTTGCATGTACGACAACAGTGACGTTTTTCACTTTCTCTTGTGAAAGATGCTCTCTTCAGCTTAGCTCTGATACCATGTTAAGGTTTAAGCTATTATTAGAGTTCTTTGCATTTCACTAGATAACAATAGCATATGATAGGATCACTAAGAAATACACAATGACAAGAGACACATCATTTATCCTGGGAAACCTTCACGGGGGAGAAAACCTAGCAAAACTTCCTTATTATAGATAGCCAATACAATGCCAAGAGATAACTCAAACAAATACAGAAAGTCCTCTCCCAAGAATATGCCTCTCTCTCTCTCTGCAGCTCTGAAACTTGCTCCTCAATGAACAAGTGAGTGTTTGTCTAAATGAGGCGCTAGCCTCCTTATTTATACAACTTTGGCATGTGTGGATGTGTCTTTTCATTGGCAGGGCCGACTTCTCAATCTGGGTGGTTGTAACCACCTTTAATATATTATGGAGCCTCTTTAATATATTTTGGGGTCGACTTCTTATTCTGCCTATTACAATTATGTTTTAACCAATCCGCAAAAGGGGATTTGGTCTTTTACAATAGCCGACATGATCAATCCACAATAGGGGATTGATCTAATGAATAATACAACAATAATAATTAGAATACACTTTGCATTTACATTATTTCAACAAGAGGTTGGGTGCTTTCCCCCAACATGACTTGCAGAGGTTGGTGATGGGTCGATAACATGACTCGAAGAGGCTACAAACCTATTGCCAGTATGACTAGCAGTGACTGGACTTTTTCCCCAGCATGACTTGTAGAGGCTGGGTGCTTTCCCCCAACATGACTCGCATCGGTTGTTGACAACTCTCCAACATGACTAGCAGAGGTTGGTTGTTGAACTCCAGTATGACTTGCAGGGACTAGGTTCATGCCTCCAGCATGACTTGCAGAAGTTGGTGATAACTTTCCAACATGATTAGTAGAGGTTGGTTGTTTGCCCCCAACATGACTCGCAGAGGATGGGTGTTGGTCTTCAACATGACTTACAGAGGTTGACGACCTATCTCCAACATGACTCGCAGAGGTTGGTGATTTCTTCTTCCTATTCTTCCTCTTTCTATTTCATTTAGACTTTCGATTACTAGTATCTATACTTTCACCAGAGAAGGTAGAAAGAGGAGGAAAAGACTTTGTTGACGAAGGAACATCAACATGATGCCCATGACATAAGGTGCTTATCTGAGAAGCATCAAGAGCATTCGGGACATTTGGAATGGTACCCAACCAAACCGGTAGTCCCACATTCAACCCAGGAATGTATAAAATGGCCATGAAAGGGACACCAACGTTTCCGAAGAAAGGAAAAGCACAAGAATCCCCTTTTGAAGGGGTTCCTTGGTTGGTATCGTCGGGAACTTTAGCCATGAAGATCTTATGCACAGGTTCTCCTCTTGCGGGATCGTTCAAGTCCATAAAAGTTTCACACACTGACTCCGACGAACCAGTGTTACCAAAAACAACACCTATAAAGAGGTAGCTCCACGTTTCTAAGAGAAAGACCGAAAAGTCCTCACGACCGACAGAGTGGGCGGTCTACCACCTTAGGTCAGAGACCCAAAGTAATGACTAACAAACTCACTATGGAAAACTAGGGAGCACAAAGCACACACTAAAAGTTTCCTAAAGATAAATCAAGCAATCGACTAACTAGTGGGAAGGATGGCTACACCAATCAACACTAGAGAAACTAACCGTTGTAAGTGCAACTCGAACACGGAAGCACCCTCCGGGTATACTCTGTGAAGCGCGATCCGACGTCCACCCTAGGTACCGCGGTATACCCCTGTAGTCACCTGTGTAAGTCCATAAAATATGGGCAACTAGGTTGTCAGCTCGCAGTCAGTTACCAAGCGGGTACAGTCGACAGTCGGATAGATCGTAATGAGCAGGATAACAAGTCAGAAGCCCCTTAAGGGTATCGAAAGCAAATGGTCCGGAAGATAACTGAGGATCTCGAAAGGATTCGAGGTCCATGAAGCTCCGTAGGAAAATGCAATCGGTATTGTTCCCGAGAAAGACCCTCAATATACAATCCCCACTACATTCAATCCAACTTTGGAGGGGTTATCTTCGTTGTCTTTCCTCACGCGACGTTGTGTTTATCCCCTGTGTTAGAGGGGGGTCCTGGCTAACTCTTACGACACTGGACTTAAAGCACTCCCTAACTCAGACTCAAATGTTTGATTTAAGGTGGCCTTGAAGAGTTTCCTTTCCAAGCCTAATTCAAGGCCCTAAAACCCTAAACTAGTTTGTGAACGCTACAAACAAAAAGTCTAATAAATTTTAAGTTAAGTGTTGATTTTAAGGCTTGATTTACACAAAGGGTGTGGTAGTGCAACGAATGTTGTTCAGACTCTTGCAAAAAATGAAATTTATAAGAACATTGGCAAAGAATGATTATCTTTCTTATTTTTCTTTTGAAATGCTTTCAAGATGAGAAGAAAACACAACACTATGCTAATTTCTTTTTCTTTTTCAAATAACAATGCAAAGCAAATGTGAAGAAAGAAAGAGACCTAAACAACTAGTTTTTTTTTATATTTTCTTCCAATCAAAGCAGAACTAATAAAAGATGCTAAAAGAAAATTATGAATACATGATTCATGGACCCCCGACCATGAGGGGGAATTTTTTTTCAAAATGAAACTCATTTTTCTTAAAATTCAAGCTAAAAATAAGCTAAAAATGCTAGGAAACACAAGAAGATTAAGGAACAAGTAAACCGAAACTATACCCAAGTGATGGCCACAAACATAGACTCTGGCTCATTCAAGAAAGCCCTGAGAAGTGGGAACTTCAATCAGGAAAGAGGCAAACTCCCTCTTTTTAAAAAACTTTCATGAAACAGAGACGCAGGTTGTTGCATCAACAACCTGTGTATGTACACGGGTTGTTTACTGATCAGAGCGCATGTGTACGTGGGCTGACCTAAGACAGGGCACGTACACCTCTGTATCTCTTCAAAAAAAGAAAAGATCAGGTAGTCGTACAAGGCAGGGACAACTGGTATGCACCCTGGAGGTGACCAGAATCCCTTGACAGAGTCAGAAAACTTGAAAGAAACTTGAAAGGCAAACAAACCAATCAAACAACCCAAAATCCCCTAAAAAACGCAAGAGGCTTCCCCAGTATGGTCGTTAGTTCTGCTAGCGGGAAACCCCCCCCCTTTAACTACACCAGGGTTCAAGATGTAGACAGAGTGAATAACCGTCTAAAAGTCAAACAATTCTACTCTACCCCAAACATACCAAAACTAATGTAAAGAAAGCAAATAGAGAAGAGATCGGGTAACTATACCTTTGATCCCATGGTTGGTGATGGTCTCCTCAAGCTTGGTAGTTCCGCTGACTGCACATCTCCTCCCAAGGCTGACCTGCATACAAAGATAGGCAAACAAGGACTACAAACATGCTATTCTATTCATAAGTTAGGGTTAGATATTAAATGTCAAGTATAAATCAATGAAAATACTCAAAACACCATCATTTGAGATAGGAAACTGTGATTATTTTATTCATCATACAAAGATTATACCTTACAATCTATGTCGGCCACAGTTCCGCGAAACTGGTTCGGGCTCCTCTTTACCATGCTCTAAGTGCACCTTGAGTGGACTTCTCTCAACCTTCTGATCACCTCAATGGAAGGAAATGGGTTGAATGGAGGAAGAAGGGGCTGATGAGGGAATGCTGAGAAAATATCTCACAAAAGGCAGCAATATCTTGGGCAAGGAGGGGAAGTGAAATTGGGCAGAGTTTCACTGTTCTTATGCTTGGATGTGAAATGAGACCCCAACACCTCCTTTTATATGACAAAATGATGGTTATTCGGTTGGGTGACGGGCTATAACAGGTGGATTAGTTGAAAAAATTCCAATAGCCTTTGAATTTCAACGAATTCCTTGCAACTTTTGCAAGCATACGTGGGTTGTAATGGTGCAACGAGCATATGTACGCGAGTTGTAGTGGTGCAACAAGCGTATGTACGCGGGCTGTAATGGTGCAGGGCGCGTACATCTTCTAAAAAATGGTTTTTAAAGAAGAGCTTCTCAGCAGTGCTTTGGCAAAACATGCAAGTAAAAGGGCCAAGGCCATGTATGCATGAGTAGGGCATTTTAGGGCTATAACAAGTCCATTTTTTTTATAGCAAAGTTGGGACAGTTAGAGGTGCTCTAATTAAACTAGTTTGATTAAGACCCTAGAGATCTAAAGATAAATTGAACCTTGAAAATGATTGAGTTAAGTTAAGTTGAGTAAGTGCTTGCAATGTAAAGTGCTTGGCAAGTAAGTTACAAGAAAGTAAAGATGCTTGAAAGTAAAAGTGATTGCAAGTAAAGTAAATTAAATTGCTTGAACTTGAAAGCAAAGAAATACTTGGAAAGAAAAGAAAAGCAAGTAAATGAGTTATGCCTCAACGGCTTAAGCAAAGAAATTAAATGAGCTTCTAAAATCTAAAGATAAACCATGAAACATAAGCACTAGAAGCAATAAATCACAACTAATTACCTAGCTTTACCATTTAGGATGGTTGGTTTGGCCAAACACTATCCTAGGTGTAGGCAAACAAATAAAAATTAAAGAACTTGAAAAGAAACTAGTCCTAGCCACACAACCTTGTCTTAAGGACAAGTGGGGCAAATGAAAAATGAAAAGACAATGCTGAAAATAAAACTTATGAACTAGCCTTACAATTTTGCATGGTTGGCTTGGTCAAAGTCTTTGCAAGGTGTAGGCAAAGAAACTAAAAAAAACGCAGAAATTTAAAACTTTAAAGAAATGCAAGCCTTGGAGACTCTCTTGGGGTTTGCTTACAATGAATGGAAGAGGAAGAAGAGAGGGGTATTCAATACCCTTGCTTGGAGGTAGTTTTCTTAGTGTTGTATGGCCCAAAATGGGTTGCACCTCCTCTTTTTTGATGAAAACCTGCAGAAAATCAACAAACAAATGCTTGTTGGAAACGCTACAAAACCACCAAATATCTTCAAAAATATTATGTTAGTGAAAACCGAATTTTTTTAACATTTAGAACAAGATATAATATGTTGAAAAAGAGCTATTCTATAGTAGAAAATGTACCCAAAAATGTTAGAGGAAATAGAAAGAGAACAAAAAATTTTAGAGGATTTTAAGTGGGTAAAGGGATAAATTTCCAGATCTGAAATTTATCATTTTCAGCCCTTAATAACCTGCAAATACAAGAGATTAAGCTACAAGACAAACAAAGGGGGTGAGTAGATCCAAGAATATCAACAAAATACTTTGCTAAAATTAAGAAACTACTTCACATAAGACCTATGACAATACTACCATAGATTTATCCAAGAAAAATACTTTGCTTGGACACTCTACACTAAATCTATAAGCAAAAACTCAAAACAAACACAATACAAGTTACCTCCAATGTAGATCCAAAGCAAAGCACCAAGAAGACTCCCAATGCCAATATTTTCGTCCAAAGATTTCTTTATTAGAAGCAAGTTTGAGCAAATACTTGCCACAAGCTTGAGAAAAGAATGAGAGAGAAGAGTGGGAGAGAATGGAGAGGAGAGGAGAGATTTGGGTAGAGTAACTTTGCGGTGAGAATAGATGTGAAAAGAGGGAGGGGGAGGCCTTTATTTATACCTGGGAGGCAAGAGTGACCCCTCTTGGATGAGCTCCAAGTGTTACTCTCACACACAAACTGTCAATCTCAAGGGGGGCACACTTTTAGGGTTTTGGAGAGGTGAGGGGTGTGAGAGATGAGAAAAGGGGAAGGGGAAACAACTTTAGATCACCCAATAGTCTAGTTTAGACATTAGGAGGGCGCGCTAGGGGTTAGGGGGTGTTTCCTTAATTATTTCATGTGTTGGGACAACATGCTCATCAAGGGGGGCGCAAATCCCCTAGGGGAGTAAGTGATATGATGTGGATACTAAGTGAGGGGGGTGTAAAAAGGTTAGGAAAGGGGTTTGGGTAGGTTAGGAATAGGTTTAGATAACTTCTCCCACTCTTTCTCTAATCAATTTGCTCAATTTACAAAAAAAATGACATTTTGACTATGTCAAATCAAGCAATTAAATTGTTGTTTTAGACTGATTTAGACTCCTCATGGACAAACACCTAGCAAAACTTGTCCAATTGAGTTGAAACTTGGTCCAAGGGTGTAGGGGGTCTCATTCCATTTCTTTTGAGCACAAATACCCCTATCAAAAATCCCAAGGACCTAGTTTTTACATTTTTACATCAAAATTAATTAAAATTACCATTAACTAGGTAATTTTAAAAAATTAAAAAAAAAACTTTAGACTCGACATAATTCTGCAAGACTCTGGGAGATGTCTAGCATGGTCATTTACAATGTTCCTAGACATGAGTCACCATAGGGCTCGACCATTAGAACGCCTTTGACCACTTTGGAGGATTATTGTGGGAGTGGAAAACTCAAGGGAAATTAATAAGGTTGGTTAGGCCAAATTAATAACCTGAGGAAAAAAAACACTCGATGAAAGGACTTCCATAATGATAAAGTCTTAGGCAACTAACTTAAACTACGATCCATGCAGATCCATTACATTATTATCCCACGTAGGGGAGAGGAAATTCCATTTACAAAAATACGTGTTGAGGCCAAAAATGCCTTGTAGAACCAGAAAGTTTTTAAACTTGGTAGCACCATCAGGTGCATATCTTCATGGTACATGGAGTTGACCCCCTAGTCGAAATAGGTGGTCAATAGGGTTCATGACATACAAGGGATCGTAGTGTCTCATTTATGGGTGCCTTTGTAGAGGGTGCACTGCACTTTAGTTTTCTATGCATCCTTTTTCTAAGCCCACTTATTTCCTTTTGTTTTTTTTAAGATGTTTCCAGGTTGAAGCCAAGGTGGGGCTTCTACCTAAGCATAAAAAACATTTGCCCACCTTGACTCTACCCTGGTTACATTATGCTTCCCCAAATTGAAGACAATGCGTGGGACTTCTACCTGAGCATGAAAAACATTGTCCACACACGCTCTACCTTGGCTGGCATTTTTGCATTGTTATTTTTCATGGGTCCCATCAATTTCTTATGAGAGACATTTCATTGTCCTTGGGATCCATGGGCGAGCATCTAGAAGGTTTATGATTGGCTTTTATCTTTTGCTAGCTACAAACCTCCGGGCCTTCAGCCCCTTCTTCCCATGAAATGAGGGACAATCCTTTCTTGGGTCAGTACACCCGAAAATTCCAAAAGATGAGGAGGCGAGGGGATGGAGTATGGAAAGTGGTAAGTATGATTGGGAATGGCACGATGACTTGTCAAGGGGACCTCCTAGTAGCAAACCCATCCCTAAGGGTGACCACTTACTAGGGCACAATGTTAACCACCAAGGTGAAATAGGGCAAAGAGCATAACTTCCAAGCATACGTTACATAATCAAAACCAGTTTTTAAATGCAACAAACTCAAATGCCTCAAATATTGAAATGACACTCACCATAATACCTGACTTGTACCTCATGGAGCAAGACCCAATGTCTTCCGGAAGCAAGCTGGTGTGGCGGATACCATCGTGATGAATCTGAGATCTGTGGTGGTGAGGCAGGCCTCTGTCTATGCAAGTGGATGTTTTCAGCCATCTGTCTCTCGGTACTCCATGTCTGCAACCTGAGGTCCTCGATGTTAAAGCTTCTGCTATTATGAGGTTACTTTCAATTTACTAGATAACAATAGCATAGATAGGATCACTGAGAGAAACACAATCACAAGAGTACACAAGCATTTATCTTGGGAAACCCTCAAGGGGAAGA
>JZKD02S1953363.1:25460-44752 GCA_000966675.3 Picea glauca
GCAATACAAAAATTCCTCTCCCAGAGATGCGCCTCTCTCTCTCTTCCTTCTTCTTCAACTGCAGCTCCAAACTTGCGCTTTGATGAACAAGTGAGTGTGTGTCTAAGTGAGGTGCTAGCCTCCTTATTTATACAATTCTGGCATGTGTGGAGGTGTCTCTTCATTGGCAGGGCCGACTTCTTCTTCTGGGTGGTTATAACCACCTTTAATATATTATGGGGCCTCTTTAATATATTCTAGGGCCGACTTCTTATTTAGCCTGTTACAATTAGGGTTTGACCAATCCGCAAAAGGGGATTTGGTCATTTACAATACCCGACATGATCGATCTACAAAAGGGGATTGATCTAATCAATAATAAATATATTTTATCTTTATCCACAAAAGAGGATAAGAATATTCTTTGCAGTTACACAATATTTTAACACTCGAGACATCATCTCCTTAGTTATCCCTAGGAAATGGGGATAAAATCTGGCTCCTACTTGGGGACATGTACTCACCGTAGAGTGCATGAGAACCTCAACATCTCCTGGTTAGACATGTGCCTACACTGAAACATAAAAATATAAAATCTAGGGTGGCTCTACTCACCCTTTGTCCATATATATCAAAATCAAATCTCAAAAATAACAACTAATCTAGAAAAGAAAATTTTGCATTTTTTTTTTCAAAAATTTCTAAACTAAATATGTAATATGATGAAAGCAATATGCAAGTAGAGCAAAATGAAACATGAAATGCAGCTAAACTACCATGATAAATCAAAATGAAAATGCAAGAAAGCAAGATGACCTACCTATTTACCTAGGGCTTGGGCCCTAAAGAAGTCAAGTACCTTGAATGTAGGGTCGGAGAAGAGACCCATCCACTGGTAATGGCATATTTCTCCCGTCCAAGACTGTCAAGTAGTATTTCTCTTTCTCGAACTTCTTCTTGATGATGTAAGGGCCAAGCCAAGCGTTGTTATCCTTCTGATCCTATTTAGGCTTGCCCTTCCTCTTATCCCACATGAATGCAAGACTTCCTTCGTTGTAGTTGATGTAAGGTATATCTTCAATGTAAGGATACGAAGGAGGTTATGCGTTGACTGCATCTTTAATGGCTTTTTCACGTTCTTTGTTCTCTTTATCTTCTTTCTTTAATATCTGGATGGACCCTGGTTCTTTCCCTTGGAATTTTGCAAGCTTCTCCTTGTACTCATTCGTCCTTGGGAGTAGCATATCTATGCAATCTTCCTGCGCAAAAGGCAAGTCCCATGGATCATACTCGATGATCTAGTGAGGTACATCAAAATTACACTCACTAGTGTAATCAGGACTGTTGGGATCCATCACATGTTTCTCAACCCCCTCCTGACTATATAGAATTTCAAAAGTGCCATCCCCCATGGGAATATGTTCGTGGGTGAGATCCATATTGAGAAATCCCCCCCCAAGAGCAGCGAACCAACTTCTTGATAGAAGCATTCCCAAGCATCCGGAACATCAATCACCACTATGTTCATAATGAGGTTGATATAAGGGAAGTCAATCAGGTAAACTTCAACATTGTCACAAAGCCCATAAACTTTGACCTTCTTGGAATCAATACCACAAACATTTCCATAAGGTCGGGTCGTCTTTAAACCGAGTTGTTCCATTACTTTCAAGGACATCACATTGGTTGAGGCTTCGGAGTCCATCATATAATTGTTCAAACAAAGACCATTCATCCCCAAAGAGAGATAGAAAGGAGGGTTATTATCCTTTTTTCGATCAAGAGACATGGTATTCAAGAATATTGGAGGGTCCTCCTTTTCGATTGGTACTTTCGATAACTTCAAGACTTCTTTTCTCACGGATGGGATCTTGCACATTTCCGTCATAGGGATTGTCATATTCAACTTCCCAAACATGGCTGACACATCTATATCCAATTGAATCTTCTCTTTTGTTGAAGTTGGTTTTGGAAGCACTTCACGGACTGGAGGTGGAGGTAGTGGGACCACCTTCTCTGCAGATGGAAGAGGAACTTCCACCTCTGGCTGCATCAAAGTGGAAGGTTGTAGCGGAGGGACTGAAGCCTTGTTTCTTCTTGCGTATGTCAAAACTTCCCTTTTTCTCAATTTCGTTCTCTGATCCTCTATTAACTGATTTAACACTTTGAGTCGTCCTTCTCTAGCTCCTCTTTTTCTGACTTCATCAATTTGTTCTTGAGTAATATATTCTTCTCGGAAGTTGAAAATCATGTCCATGAAGTTTATACCATAAGAGGAGTCTTCATCACGTCAGGGACACTCATCCTCTCGATGAGGTTCTTGGGAAGGAGAACACCGTGGTGTTTCCTCTGTGTAGACCATTTCAATTGGGTTCAATGTGTCAAGAGCTTTTGCCTCTTGTTGAGGCTTCGACTTCCGACTTGTGGCATCTCTCTGTTATCTAGTAAACCGAGGTTTGAAGGTAGACTGATTTCTTTCTATAGTGGTTAATCGGCCCATGATTTGATTATGAGCTTGGAAAAACTGAGTACTCATCTAGTCTATCTTTTGAGTCAAGAGAGCAATTGGATCTGGTGTACTGCTACTAGAAGCTTTGGTCTTTGCTTGTGTCGTGGCACGAGGATACTGAAAAGGGTCAACCTTTGAGTTAAGAAGATTCTCTTCAATTTTTGCACTATACTCTTTGGCTTGTGCCAAACTGGTGGGCTTCTTATCCTTCAAGATGAAACGAAATTGCCCATCAAAGGAATTCATATAAATGAGATGAACAACTGCATCTAGAGGACGTAGATCCATCAGGATTTGGCTGTGCAATCTGTCAAACCTGATGTCAAATTCACTCATTGTTTCATTCTCTTTTTTCTTTATTTGATTGAACTGAGCTACACGCATTCTGTTGTCCTTCTTTGTTGTCCATCTGTTCTTGAACAACATAGCGAAATCTTCATAAGATGCTATGTGGTTATCAGGAAGGCCCCTGAACCATCTTTGGGCATCTTCAATGAGTGATGAGGTTAGCAATCTCATTGCTACGTCTTCATGTTCTACTTTTGCATTTTCCATATCTCGGCCCATGGCTAGAGATGATCGTCAAACATGATCACATTATTCCTCGAGAACTCTGACAACCGTTTGTGAGACTCCTTTAGCATGGTATTGGGATATTCGAGGATGGTTGCCATGTTTAAGGGTTTGTAGAGGTCCTTTGCCTAAGGGTGAGCCATTGGAGCAAGGGGAAGGGTACCTTGAAAAAGGGTTTTGACAACGTGAAGTTTGAGAGGAAGCCTTCTTTGGTAAACCTTAGAAGGCTTAAGACTTCATCTCCTTAATGAGTGACGTTTTGGCACTTTGGTCAAGTTGTTGGGGCTAAAGGAGATAGCGCTAGGCCTCCAAAGGCCATGTGTCCTCAAGCCAAGGTCTCCTCCTCACTACAAGGGATTTTCCCATCAAAAGTGCCAAGTGTCCATTATCACCACTAAAACCTTAGCCCTAGGGTGGCGTCAAGCCCTCCAAATGTGACGTTTTGACCTCTAAAGGTAAAACGTTGGGCTTGGAGGGGCTAGGTGAGGTCATCCAAGGTGTCTCTCAAGCCTCCAAAGGCTACCATCATCATCCAGTTTGTGGGCCATGATATCCAACCTGTGGGCTTGATGCCCCAAGGAAGCCCAAGTTAGGCTTGTTCCTCCAAAACTGTCCACCAAGCAAGGTCCTGCAAAGACAATGAATATGCCCTCCAAAGATCTCAAATCAAACATATCATGATAAGTAAATCAAATCAATAAAAGAATCACCTAAGCATGTGCATCAAAAACCACCTCATCAAATTAAACAAGTGCTCAAAGACCATATGCAACTTGCCAAGTTTAGGTCTGGGAGGGTTGACAAAGTGACCTATTGGGTAAATCATCCCTTAAGTCAAGGAGTGTTTCCCAGGTGGACCCCCCTCTAAGCCATGTGTAGAAGATGAAGTGGATGGGGGCAAGACTTTTGGGCATGGGGTTCATGACATACAAGGGGTCATAGTGTCACATTTATGGGTGCCTTTGTAGAGGGTGCGCTACACCTTCGTTTTTAGTGCATCCTTTTTCCAAGCCCACTTATTGCCTTTTCTTTTTTTTAAGATGTTTCCAAGTTGAAGTCGAGGTGGAGCTTCTACCTAAACATAAAAAACATTTTCCCACCTTGACTCTACCCTGATCACATTATGCTTCCCCAAGTTGACTTCTACCTAAGCATGAAAAACATTGCCCACACATGCTCTACCTTGCATTTTTTAATTGTTATTTTTCACGGGTCCCATCAGTTTCTTATGAGAGACATTTCATTGTCCTCGGGATCCCTGGGCAAGCATCTAGAAGGTTTATGATTGACTTTTGTCTTTTTCCATCTACAAACCTCTGGGCCTTTAGCCCATTCTTCCCATGAAATGAGGGACAATCCCTTCTTGGGTCAGACATCCCAGTAGCAAACCCATCCCTAGGGGTGACCACTTTCTAGGGCACAATGTCAACCACCAAGGTGAAACAGGGCAAAGAGCATAACTTCCAAGCAGACGTTATATAATCAAAAACAACTTTTAAATGCAACACACCCAAATGGCTCAAATATTGAAATGACACTCACCATAATACCTGGCTTGTACCTCATGGAGCAAGACCCAATGTCTTCTGGAAGCAAGTTGGTGTGGCAGATACCATCCTGATACCTTGAAGGTCTTTGTTTGTATCGCACAAGATGTCATTTGAGCAAGTTCAAGCTATTTTTAAAGCTCTACAAGGTTTATGGTTAATTATTTATTTGCAAATTAATTTGATTATGATTGAGATAGCCTTTGATAGACATTAACATACTATGTAGGAGAGATAATGTACTGTCATCCATAGTTGCAAAATCAATGATATTTCATGAGTTATTCAACTCCCCAATAATATTGGCCAAAAAAATCATGATATTTTGAGAGGTACAAAAATATCGTGATATTATGAAAATATCACAATATATTGTCAAAATATTGTGGGATGATGGAAATAAAGGTTGGGTCTTGTTAACCCCTAGATTTTCACCCTTGAAAATCTTGAGGGTTAAGAGCCAGCATGCATTCCTTTGGCTGGCATTCTGAGATTCTCTCAGACTTTAGCACTTGTGTTGTGCAAGAGGTTGGTTTACATCGGAGGCAGGTATATGATTGGTATATGGTTGTTTGGTTCAGAGTTAGAGTTGACTTGGTTTCCAGGCATTTTTGAGAGAGATGTATACATACAACAGATGTTGCTATTTTTTAGGAGACACAGTTTGAGTGGGTCTCTTGAGAGTTTGGAGTAGTTTTGAGCATACTGTATGAGTCCTTGCATGATTCTAGGCCCGATGACACTTTTCTAGGTAACATGCAAGAAATTTCTATTTTTAGCAGCTTTTGCTTCATGCTCTGAATTAAGATTTTGAGCATGCAGTATTGATCCTTGAGACATCCAGAGTCTTTTGCATCTTTTCTAGGATGATGTGGCACAATTTACTATATTTAGCAGGTTGAGCACCAGAGTTCGCATGTGAGTTCTGATTGTATATTCGGATCCCTTGTTGAAAAACGAGTTCAATGAGTATGAAGTCAAGGGCATTCAGACGACTTTCTATTTTTAGCAGTGTCTGTTTTTAGACAGTGACATGTGGCGGTGTTCCCCTAGTCTTCTTGGATGATGTGGACAGTTTCCTAAAATTTACGAGCTGGATTCTAGTTTTAGAAAGTTCTATATTTAACAAGTACGGTTATCATCCATGCAGTGCCAAGTGGAACCCTCACAGGTCGACATGTAGCAGATCTACAGAGTGATGTGGCATCCACTTAGGCAGGGGGCGCATATTTCCAAGACTTGAGCATAAATAAATAATTATTTGAGAAAAGGGATTCACATAACTGGGCCTAAATTTAGCCGTATATTCCTCCGTATAATCACCCCTCCACTTGCCATGCCTCAATGCCTTAAAATTCGCCTCCAGTGGAATTTAAACTGTATTTTCCTAAAAATTAGGAAATTCCCTAAAAAATAGGGCGAATTTTCTCTTAGCCATAACTCACTCATGCTTTTGTCAAATTTAACGAAAGGACATGCATTAAAAAGCTAAATTTGGCCTCCATGTGTTTATTTCACTCCATAAAGCCAATTCACATTCATTATCATTCATTACTCATCATTTTCTTCCTCAAGTGTGCCTTTCTAAGTTTTGGGGCGCATTCTCCTCTCTTGTGCGCATGTAACCTTCATGCAAACTCTCACATCACTCACTCATCTCACACTCCTCACATATCTCTCTTCCTCATTGAGATGAACAAAGTTTGTTCACACAAGAATTATCCAAAATACTTGGAATATAACATAATAATCCATGTAGGAATAATGTATAAAATATGAATATATAAGATATGATAAGATGATGATTACAATTGAGAATAAGGGCTCGTTTATATACCCACACAGGGGTGCCCTTTACCAATAGTCATGTCCTTTGAGACATGACCTTTCATTTTTAATAGTTATTATTTATTAATTATTATGTTATGAATATCTATGGTATATGTATATTTATGTTCATAACATTGCCTTCCCCTTAAAAATGCTTTGTCCGCAAAGCATGCCTTATGGAAGACTTAAATCTCTTGCTTTATCTTGTAATTATTGTCTCATGCTTCTTCATTATTGAGTTAGTAATCGTTGAGGACCTGAGACGATAGGATCTTCTAAGCACTGAGCAGAACTGTCGTATTGTAAAGGAGTCTGCCCATCCTAATTCGATCTTTTGCATGGGGAGTTTATAGGGTTCTTGGAAAGAACTTGATGTATTTTGACTCCCATGATAGCTTCTACTTTGAGCATCACTTGTAGTGGAAGTAATATTCTTCGACATACTGGTCATTTGTTTCTGTTGATACAAGGATTGGCTAAAGTATTGATTTTTGTGATTAGGATGTTGATAAGGCATCCTTGCAACTCGATCCTTACTTCATATACTTGTAGCTTTTTCTTGATTAACTTTTGGAATTGAGTTTTCTTCATATTGCTGGCTTGTTTGTACCTCGACATTTGAAAACTTCTTTACATCAGTTGGATTTGCCTCCTTTTGAGTTGTAAGGTTGATTGGGTATGTCATCGTTTCCTTATCAACTGATGATGTATTGCAATCTAGCTTTTCTTGTAAAGTCTTCTTATCATGCTTCAACTTTTTAATTTGTGTTAGTAAATTTTGATTATGAACCTTTAGGCGTGAAAGTTCTTCTTCATCTTCTGATTTTCCGACTTTATTTATAATATTTCGATTCTCGGGGTTTTCATCTTTCAACCTTTTAATTTGTTCAATCAATTTTTTATTAAGGTTCTTCAAACGAGAAGCTTCTTCATCATTTCTTCATAATTTTTTCCAGAGATCTTGATTCTCTTGCTCCAACTCCTGGACACGTTGTTTTGTATCCCTTGACTTCTTAATTTGAGTAAGAAGTTTTTCACTATGGTTTTTTAATCGTAATATTTCTTCATCTTGTTCTAGTAAGTCTTGGTCCATTTTTTTTCTTCCGGTCTTTAGTTCTTCATTTTGTGCGATGAGTTCCCGAATACGCTCTTTGAAATAACGATTATCTTTCTGTGTTAACCCATAAAATATTTTTCCTTCTCAATTTCAAACTGTAATTTTTTATTGCTTGTTTTATAATGTCCCAGTTCTCCTTCCAATATTTGTGATTGTATTTCTGAATTATCTTGATATCCTTCCATAATAAATGATTTTTATTAAATGTTTCTTCAATCTTTTTAGAACAATTCATTTTTAAAGCTCACTTCACTTAACTTTTAGGGAAAACACCTTTATATTAAGGTCTTCAATGACTTCTTTGAAAATATAAAATTTCTTTGATAATCTCTTTTTAATTTTTTGAACTTTAATAAACTTATATCTTCTCAAATTTATAACTTTTTTAAATTGCCTTTTATAAAATTTTTTTTATAAATTTTTTTTTTAACTTGTTTACTTTTTCTTTAATAAATTTTGATTACCCTTTTTCTCACAAATTACTCCTTTTAATTTTTTGATCTTTAATAAACTTATATCTTCTCAAGTTTATAACTTTTTTAAATTGTCTTTTTATAATTCTTTTTAACCTGGTTTACTTTATAACTTTTTACCTTTTAATTTTTTGATCTTTAATAAACTTATATCTTCTCAAGTTTATAACTTTTTAAAATTGCCTTTTATAAAAAAAAATTAACCTTGTTTACTTTTTCCTTTGTATAAAGTATATAAAAAAAAAAAAAAAATTAACCTTATTTACTTTATAACTTTTTGCCTTCTAATTTTTTGATCTATAATAAACTTATATCTTCTCAAGTTTATAAGTTTTTTAAATTGCCTTTTAAAAAAAAAAATTAACCTTGTTTACTTTTTCCTTTGTATAAAGTATACATATAAAAAATTACGTTCAATGAAAGTACCTTTTAGGCTTTTTGCAATATTTTTTTTTTCAACTTAAAGAAACACTTATAAATCTTGATATTCTCGTGTTATTTTTTTTTATGGCTTAGTTTACTATTTGATGGGTCGCGATTGTTGGGTTGACCGGTGTCGCCCCTATCCATGACTTTTTCCACGACAACGATTAAGTTTGGCAACGGATCAAGGTCTCTGATCAATAATGGTACGGATGACGTCAGGTGTAGTAAGTTGGATAAATACCATGCAATTAATTCCTTTAATCGATGCTTATACGGAACACTGTACGAAAATGTGGCATCTATACTGATGGAGGTCGATCGAATGGCACTTGCCATATATTTTTAAAAATTCGTTGTACAGAAATTGACGGTTGAATAAGTTGGCCATTGTATGGACCAGATTGTACGGAATAAAAAAAACGACAACACTGCAATTAATTCAAGGACTGCTGCAATTGTACGAATAATACGATAAATCTATTTTTTATGGCAGCGTCATAGTAAATTGAATCCGACTGTAAGGCTCTATAATTGGTGAATTAAATCAATCGTACGGATTCAATTTTAATTGCAAAACACTGTATGGAAATGTAGAAAAAAAAATGGTTGGTTATTTTGTAGTTTTGATAGTTCTGTTATTTGCAGTCAACTTGATCTTCTTTTCACTAGCATTTCTCAACTGATATCACTATTATTTTTTTCTATTTTTAATTTTATATATGGTAGCAACATAATGATCTTCACTATACTTCTGATTCCTTGAGATGTTGATAAGTTATCTCTCTTTATTCTGGAATTTCTTCTAAATTTGTAGCATAATGATATTTCTTCAACAAATTGGTAAATTTGATATATATATATTTTTTTTAATATATATACTTATTCACCTGAAATTTCCAATGTTTTTGTTTTTGTTTTTTGTTTAACAGAATTTCTGATATATATTGTTCTTGATTTCTTGGCAGCGAAATGTTCTTCAACAAAATCATGAGTTTTATATGGCCAAAGGCCTGAATTGGTCAAAGACCGAAGTTCCTAAGAACTTTGAAAATTGAATGGTCAAAGCCCTGATTGGTGGTCAAAGACCAAATTTTTCAGAGAAACTCTGAAACGATGGGGTTGGCCAAAAGCCGGTTCAGACAAGGTCTGATAAAGAGACTGGCCAAAAGCCGGTTCAAACAAGGTCTGATAAAGAGACTGGCCAAAGGCCGAGATCAGAAAAACAAGCTCTGATACCAAATGAGACAAACAAAGTTCGCTCACACAAGAATTATCCAAAATACTTGGAATATAACATAATAATCCATGTAGGAATAATGTATAAAATATGAATAGATAAGATATGATAAGATGATAATTACAATTGAGAATGAGGGCTCGTTTATATACCCACACAGGGGTGCCCTTTACCAATAGTCATGTCCTTTGAGACATGACCTTTCATTATTAATAATTATTATTTATTAATTATTATGTTATGAATATCTATGGTATATGTATATTTATGTTCATAACACTCATGTGCTTAGCCTCCATTTTTAGCCACCCATGTGTCCTCTTCCTCTCACTTGGGATATGTGCCCTCATTGTGCTATGAATTGGATGCTTAACATTGGTTATTGGCCAGTTCTTGCAGCAGCAAAATAGTGTCTCTCTCATTCTTCTCTCTCTCTCTATAGTCTGGTGGCTTTTCTCTGAGCAAAGGAAGCATTATATCGGTTGTAAGCTTTCCAAGTGTGGCGCAATCAACCCTCTTGTAAACTTTTTCAATAAAGAAGTGTGTGTTTTTTCTTCGAACTTCTCTTCTTGGTGGTACTGTGGTAAAATTTTGATCTAATTTGTCATTTTCTGAACTGTTTATTGTGATTCTTTCGATCTTTTGAACCATTTTCTCTTCGTTTTCGAGTCTATCATTGTGCTAACCCTGCAGGTTCCCTCCAAGCATAGAATATTACTTTTCCTCATCGTTTTGGACTGCTTTTACATGCTGTCCAAGGCGAAGAATTTGTTGTTTTGTAGGTTTTACACGCAGAAATGAGACTTAGAGACAGCAGCAAGGCACTTCAGTGTGCCTAGGGACTCCCCTTAGAGGTTAGCAAGCATTAGCCCAAAATGAGAGGGGTTTGATCAGTGAAAATTGGGGCCCTACTCCTTTAATTAGCTAAGTTTTTATCACTGTTATAACACATATATCAGCTCAAAATTGGAGGGTAAAACTTTGTGTTAACAAATTGGCACTGTTGCCGGGGAACGTCGACCTTGATAACCAAAAACATCAGTGAGTTTTTACTTTAATTGATTTATTTTTTCTAACTCACTTGGTGACTCCATAAGATACAGGGACGACTCCACATGAAAACTTCCACAAGAAGATCATTCAGTTTCGATTCCCTCACAAGGTCTAGTTCCAAGCTTGAAGTAACTCTAACATCTTTCCGGAGCAAGACTATCATTTCACCAAGAATTCCTCTCGAAGTTGGTAAGTGTAAGAGTTCTTAGGTAAATTCTTTTTCGACGAGCACTATGGTGAGTGTATCTTCGACATCTTCATCTTTCTTTTTATTTCTATCTCGAGCCAGTAGTAGGGTAACAATTGTGCTTGTTTCTATATGAGATTAACAATATGGCTGCATCTGTGAGGCCACCAGTAAGGTGGATATTTTCTGCTTTCGACCCACTAAGCTTTGTTGCATTCCCAGATTATCCTCATGACTTACCTGCATGTAAATGGCTTAAATGCTTACCTTTATTTGCAGTAAGGTTGAGAGAGTCAGTTGAAGACCATTTGGCTGCTTTTTCAAAATTGTTGGATGATTTTGAGGTGGAACATGAGGATATGGGGATGATGATGTTTGTGTCGACCCTTGAGGGGAAGGCACGAACACGGTACAAATCCCTTCCAGAAGCTTCCATTGATGGATGGGATTCGTTCCAAGAGAATTTTACTGAAAGATGGGCGAATAAGCTAGGCAATTCTTCCTTAATTAATGTTTTTACTCATATTAAAAAGAATGGGTATGAAACTGTCACTGATTTTAATGCTCGTTTTTCTAAAAATTATTATAAATTTGCTATTACTATAAGGCCTAATGATGCTTGTCCTTTGATTTTTTATCTTGAGGCATTTGATGGCATTTTGGTTATTTTTCTCAGGAATAAGGAACCTTGAACCCTGGAGGAGGCCCAGGTTGCTGCTATTAAGTTGGAAAGAGATTTTATGGCGGCTTATGGCTTCATTCTGATCCATGACTTTCAACTATTGATTGTTAAAGCAATGCAGGAAGTCTTTGTTATTGAAGATGAACGACAACTTGCACCGTATCAAGTTCCCAGAGATGAACAGGAGGGTTATAGCCCAATCTTAGATGATCCATAACCAATAGCTGCACAATTTGAGTCAAATGCAGACTTCCAAGAAGATGAAGGTGAAGATTTGAATACTCAAGAGTGTTCGTTTGTTCCTCCCATTAGGGAAGATGAAAATTTTCAAGAGGAGGAACCACAGGTTAACCAAGTCGAGATCATTCAACGGGGGATTTCATCCGTGCCCATCTTAGTAGAGACTTCATCCTTTTCTATCACAATAGTGGTCCAAGAACAACTTGATTAGACACCATTACAGCAGGAGGAGCCACTTTTGGTTCAACTAGAGGATGATGTCCCTTGCACTTTGCCTACTATTCTGCATCCCGAGGTTGTTCTTCAAGATCCTAAGATTGATCAGAACTTGGATATCAGAGTTCATCATGACCCGGTTGAGCTCAGGATGATGAAGGTATTTCAACGGGAAGATTCCAAGAGTTTTGGCTCTCATGCATTCACGCTTGTTACTGTTGAAATACCACGTTCTAAATCCCAACCGACAACCTTAAATCAACCAACATCCTTAAGCTATGCCTTCACTAGCGAATGCATCAAGGTAGCTTTGGGTTATATGAGATTTCATGGTTAGTCCCCCTAAAAGGTTGGCTTTGTTGACCTCTCTCGTCGGACTAATCATTTGGCTACATGGCTACATTGGTCCTTTGAGTATCATGATTTAATCATGACAACTTTGAGGTAAAAATTTTGGGTCTAGGGTAGTTGTTTTTCCTTTCCGCATTGTCATTTTAGTATTTCCTTGCTGATTTTTCATAGTTTTAGGACAACAATCTACATGTTCCTTGCAGTGTCTTTTCCCTTTGGTTATCTACTTCAGTCTGTGCATAAGTGTTGCTGATTTTTTTCCTACTTATTAGCATGTGGTCGTGTCTTGTGTGTTTTTCCTTTCATGAATAAATGGTTGTCCACTAGTGTTTTTCCTAGGTCAAAATTTGAATGTCTATCTTACGCATGTCGAGCCTTTGTGTCCATCATTAAAGTGAGTCTGGATGGGGGTTCCATTTGTCATTGTTCCCGAACCATTGAGCCTTTAGGATGGGTAATTTGAGGAGACGTAGGAGTGTCTTGAGTCAATCTTATGTCTTGTCTCCTCATCTCTTATCATTTAGTCTTCTGCTTTGAGTCAGTTGTCCCCCCCATCCAACAATAGGGATATGGTACTTGGTTCTTTCATCTTGATCTTCTTGAGTTATCACTTCGCGTTGAGGGAAGAGAAATATCATTACTCTTCTTATCAGCAGGTCATCTTGTATCGACTTCGACACATTATCTACAGATGACCCAGAAGTAGAGCACCTTGGTAGCGATCCTTGTCATTGTTAGACTTCAGAACATCTTTCACATTGACAGGTTGTGCTCGTACCTTAAGACCCATTGTCATTATTGGTGGTGTTCCTTCGCACTTGACAGGTGTTTACGTTATTGACATTTGATTAAGTGACTCTCTCCCTTGTGTCAACATCTAAACATTTACCACAGGGAGGAGTGTACATATTGAGTGGTAGCAGGTAGCGGATTTGGATGAGACCCCTTGGGTTTCAGTTTTCAATGGGAGGATTATATACTTTGACTCCATGGCCCATTCGACAGGCTTTGGTGCTATAGGTAAGCTTATAGGTTTTTTTGGATCAACTTATGAGGCCTTTTCTTCTTCCACTTTCACACAGTTATAGGGGTATTTTTGGTACACATTCCTCAGTTATCAGAGCATCATCAGTACATCTTACAGAGTTATCACAGAGCAGTATTTTTATAGACACAAAGATTCTTATGCTTCTCAACATCCCACAAGGGGATCCCGTCCCCTTGAGTCGTCATTGTTAACCCCTATATTTTCACCCTTGAAAATCTTGAGGGTTAAGAGCCAATATGCATTCCTTTGGTTGGCATTCTGAGATTCTCTCAGAGTTTAGCACTTGTGTTGAGCAAGAGGTTGGTTCCCATTGGAGGCAGGTATATGATCAGTACATGGTTGTTTGATTCAGAGTTATAGTTGACTTGGTTTCCAGGCATTTTTGAGAGAGATGTATACATACAACAGGTGTTGGTATTTTTTAGGAGACATGGTTTGAGTGGATCTCTTGACAGTTTGGAGCAGTTCTGAGCATACAGTATGAGTCCTTTCATAATTCTAGGCTTGATGACACTTTTTCGGGTGACGTGCAAGAACTTTCTATTTTTAGCAGGTTTTGCTCCAGGCCCCAGATTCAGAATCCAAGCGTGCAATATCGATCCTTGAGACATCCAGAATCTTTTGGATCTTTTCCGGGATGATGTGGCACAATTTACTATTTTTAGCAAGTTGAGCACCAAGGCTCGCATGTGAGTTCTGATTGCATATTCGGGTCCCTTGCGAAAAAACGAGTTCATTGAGTATGGAGTCAAGGGAATTCGGACGACTTTCTATTTTTAGCAGTGTCTATTTTTCAAAGTTGCAAAAATCGTATCGGTGAAAAAATCGTCAAGAGTCCATAAAACATCGTTTCGGATTTATCACGAAAACATCAACAAACATCGACAATATATCGACAAACTCAAAAAAAATACAAAATAAATCATTTTTTTATTTTTTATTTTTGAAACATTTAAAGCAACCGTAACATCAAATAGACAGATTGCCACATGAATATGGAAATAAAACTATTATATAAGATATATAATATGTCTAGTGATACATCACACATAAAAAATTAATCATGCCTTGAATCCTGATTCCTGAGTCATCAAAAAATATAATAAATGTATCTCATGATCGTCATCATGATTCATGAGTCATCTACAATGAAATCAAGTAAATAAACTATTGATTCCCTGTACCACTTTACGGGCAAAGGTAATCGCTGCAGAAAGTGTTTTTCCTCTAGCACTAGGAGTAGGTGCCCTTGAGGCCTGTGCACCTCGTACTAGAGTCGAACGTCCTCTAGAAGAACTAGAAGACCCTCGAGACTGATGTCCTCTAGAAGAAGGTAGAGGAGGTAGACTGTTAGTGCTACCACTGGGTCTATCTCCCTCTGACTGTGACTGTGGCTCTGCTAGTGGCACACTCGCAGACTCGGCGTGAAACTAAATATCCTTGGCTAGTTGGATGGCTTGGCTCTCCTCGGCTAAATGTCAAATAAAACCCAAAAAAATCGTGTCGGATAACTTAAACCGGTGCACTTTTTCAGCAAGTGATTTTTCCCTATCGACTCATGCTTTTTTCCGAAAAATTGCGATTTTTTCATAAAAATTAGCTAAAAAATCGACCTGATTTTTTCGGCGATTTTTTTCCAATTTCTCGTTTTCTTCTTCGAATCGCGATTTCTCCGATATTTTGGCAATTTTTGCAACTTTGCTATTTTTAGACAGTGACATGTGGTGGTGTTCTCCCAGTCTTCCTGGATGATGTGGAGACAATTTCCTAAAATTTAGGAGTTGGATTCTATTTTTAGAAAGTTCTATATTTAGTAGGTACGGTCATCATCCATGCAGTGCCAAGTGGCACCCTCACAGATCGATATGTGGTAGATCTATAGAGTGATGTGGCATCCACTTAGGCAGGGGGCGCATATTTCCAAGACTTGAGCATAAATAAATAATTAATTGAGAAAAGGGAGTCACATAACTGGGCCTAAATTTAGTTGTATATTCCTCCATATAATCACCCCTCCACTTGCCATGCATCAACTCCTTAAAATTCGCCTCCAGTTGAGTTTAAACCATATTTTCCTAAAAATTAGGAAATTCCCTAAAAAATAGGGCGAATTTTCTCTTAGCCATAACCCACTCATGCTTTTGTCAAATTCAGCAAAAGGACCTGCATTAGAAAGCTAAATTTGGCCTCCATGCATTTCTTTCACTCCATAAAGCCAATTCACATTCATTATCATTTATTACTCCTCGCTTTCTTCCTCATGTGTGCCTTCCTAAGTTTTAGGGCATATTCTCCTCTCTTGTTGTAACCTTCATGCAAACTCTCACATACACTAACTCATCTCACACTCCTCACACATCCTTCTTCCTCATGCACTTAGCCTCCATTTTTAGCCACCCATGCGTCCTCTTCCTCTCCCTTGGGATATGTGCCCCCATTGTGCTATATATTGGATGCTTGACATTGGTTATTGGTCAGTTCTTGCAGCAACAACATAGTGTCTCTCTCATTCTTCTCTCTCTCTCTCTCTGTATAGTCTGGTGGCTTTTCTCTGAGCAAAGGAAGCATTGTACCGGTTGTAAGCTTGCCAAGTGTGGCGCAATCAACCCTCTTGTAAGCTTGATCAATAAAGACGTGTGTGTTTTGTCTTCAAACTTCTCTTCTTGGGGGTACTGTGGTAAAATTGTGATCTGATTTGTCATTTTTTGAACTATTTATTGTGATTATTTTGATCTTTTGAACAATTTTCTCTTCTTTTTCTAGTTAATTATCATCATGCTAAACTTGCAGGTTCCCTCCAAGCATAGAATATTACTTTTCCTCATTGTTTTGGAATACTTTTACACGCTGTCCAAGACGAACAACTTGCAGTTTTGTAGGTTTTACACGCAAAAATGAGACTTAAAGACAGCAACAAGGCACTTCAGTGTGCCTAGGGACTCCCCCTAGAGGCTAGCAGGCATTAGCCCAAACAGAGAGGGGTTTGGTCAATGACAATTGGGGCCCTACTCCTTTAATTAGCTAAGTTTGTACTGTTGTTATAATGTTAGAATAATGTTGATGTGCTCGTTTCACCATAGACAATGCTACACCATTATCACCCAACCATAGGCACAAAGTCACCCCCGAGCACCTTAACCTTTGATAGAAAGAATGATTCCAGGAAGCCACACCAGAACCAATCGATAACCAAGAGAGCGCACCTTCTCCAAGGGTAGCACACAAGAGAAAGTACCAGAAAGGCTGAACAAGATAAAACCGTACAACTATAGTTGTTGCTCCTCCTCCTCCAAACTTGCGCATTGTTTCTGGTTTCCTGAGTGAGAGTGAGTGAACAAATGAGCCAAGACGTCCTCTATTTATATTAATCTGTCCAGTGACTTTTCTAGCTGGGTTGACCTGACTTTCTGGTAATTATATTTTATGTTTATCTTTTTCCTGTGAGGTCGACTTGTCTTCCTGGAGGATAATACCTTAGTAATATATATATTCTACTGAGTCGACATGTCTTCTAGGGTTTTCACACATCTGTTTAGGGTTTCTCTTGCTTCCGGAATATTCTATTCTTGATAAAGGTTACATATGGAGGTTAATACCTCCCGCAACTACCATAATATCAACACTCCCTCTTAGCTAGGGAGGTATTAATGGTCTCAAACACATCCATCTATATTCACATGGCATGGGCATGGGCATGGGCATGATCCAAATGGATATCGATGGCCACCCACCTTTTCCAACTGGCTCAAAACAGTTTTCTGACAATTTTGGTAATTTACTATTTTTAGCAGTTTTTAACTTTCGGGGTCATTTTGAGGGCCTAAATGAAGGTTTTTCGGGATTGAGCTTCTCAATGAGAGCCAAAGGCTTTGATTGAGCCCCCAAAATGAATCTCCTCGACGATACATTTCCAACGAGTTATCATGCGCCCCAAACAAAGATTGTATGTCAAAGTTACGCCCCTGGGAAGTTGATATACCAAACTACCCAAAACGGGGTCCACAAAACTGTTGGCTTTTCATCTTCCGGGGTTAGGGTTTTGGATTTTGTTTATGATGAAAAGGCCTTTGGAGCCTTGTTGTAAGATCATCTTCTGGCGAATGCGAGTAGCCATCACATCTCTTCTTAGAGATAAGCTGCCACCATTCTAGCGAGTCTTTCACTCTGTATTTTTACAGTCTTTGTACATTTTCGCTCATTAATAGAAAATTGTGTATTACTGTATCTCTGTGTTTATGGCTGCATCTCTGATACATTTCTGTTATATTATTGGATATCTGAGATGTCTCTGTACATTTTTTTATTATATCTCCGCTCTCATTTCATGCCGAAAATAATCTGGATCAGGGCAAAACTCACATAGTCTTGTAGACCATTCTATAGGTAGCATCATCATAGATCAAGTCAGGGGTATCATCATCACTATCAACATCATCTGGTAGCAATCTGGCATCAAAACATATCGTCGTACTTGTTCTTGTATTCTTCCGTCATAGACGATATCACAATATCCATGAGATTCATTTAGCTATATTGATGATCCATCTCCACCACCATATGTCTAGCACCTCGGGTCATTTTTATCCCATGACAACAATTATGACCTCATTGGAGCCACATTCACCTCATAGTTGATCCCTCTCATAGGATCACTCTGTGAATGCATTTAACTCGATGCTATCGGACACGTGTGTCTAGCACCTCGGGTCGTTCTTGTCCCATGACAAGAATTATGACCACATCAGAGCCACAAACACCTCATGGCAATCCTCTCATAGGATCACTCCGTGAATGCATTCAACTCGATGCTATCGGACACGTGGAATTGCACCTCAAGCACCTTGAGTCTTCAGTTCGTCGAAGACTACGTTGGGGAAAATCTACTTTGGATGTAGGTGTTCCCTATCTCCCCTAGTCTGTAGCCCAGTGTTGTTGATTGCAGCTTCATGAGACATCCTCTAGACATCCTCTAGATCGTTCTCCTCTGGACTGAGTTGAGACATCTGTGAGAGAGAGCCCAAGTGTTGGGTGTGCCCATGTGATGGGTGTGCATCAGACTCTCGACTGAGTTGTGATGACGTATGGTCTCTTGTCTACTCCTCTGGACTAAGTTGAGATGGTCACCTACCTTGTACTCCTCTGGATTGAGTTGAGTCGGCTTGAGATGGTCTCCTGCCTTGTACTCCTATGGACTTAGTTGAGTCGGCTTGAGATGGCTCTCCAAATGGTACTCCTATGGACTTAGTTGAGTTGATTTGTTGAGAGTGACGTCCCTGTGGCTGAGCATAGGTGGGCGTGTCCCTAGTGGTTGAGAACTAGAGGATGTGTGAGATCCCTTGCTATATTGTCTGAGAGTAAGATTTGTTGTAACCCTAATTATGTTGTGAAGGGTACAAGTCGGCCCCACCATGTGAAAGATAATTAATATTGTGTAAAGATTAATTATATTTTTGAGTTATAGAAGTCGGCCCTATTGTGCCATAGACACACCTTTTGCTGTGTCAAGTCTTGTATAAATAAGAGTGGATCTCCATTGTGGATCACACTCACTCACTTGTCATCTCATAATTTCAGCAAACACTTGTACGGTTGAAATGTGCATCTTTCTTGGGCGCAAGTTTCTAGGTTTTGTAAGCACCCTCTTATGTGCTAAGGTCCATGGTGTGGGGGGATCTTCTCTTGAGAATGTTGTTATAGGATAAATCCGTAAGTGCGGACACAAACCGATCTCCCTAGATCCACCTGGTATCTAGAACAAAACAGGATAGAATAATACACTTTCCCTAGATCTAGATTATTGAACGAACTGAGAGATGAGGATCAT
>JZKD02S1953374.1:11288-33201 GCA_000966675.3 Picea glauca
AGATTTGTTGGGGTCGACTTCTCCTTCTAGGTACATGTCTGTTCAGTATATTATTATTATTCCTGGCCGACTTCTTCTCTTGGAGGCTAATAACCTAATATAAATTATCTTCTTGAACCGACAAGACTTCTAGGGTTATTAGCCAACTCATTAGGGTTTTCTCTTGCTTTCCGAAGTCTTCTGTTCTCGTCAGGTTTACACGTGGGGGTAAATACCTCCCGCAGCTACCATAATATTAACAAATACACCCTATCCTATCCTCCTCATAGCATCAAGCCTTTCTCCAATTGAGAGCAATGTTATGATTAGATACCTAATGTACATGAATAAGATAGACAACATGGACGACGAGGCTCCCCAAAATTGCTTCAAACTCTAGCCAAAACCACCAACGGCTCAAGCGGGGATGGCATAAGGATGCCAAATCATTGGGGAATACAAGAAGAAGCCATCACGCAAAATACCAATATTATTACAAATATTATCACATCTAAATTTAAGGAGAATATGTGGTGTGATAAAGAATTAGAGGATAAAAGGAAATTAAGATACTACAAGGAGGTAGTCAAACCTAATTTAGAAAATCAAAAGTACCTCTTAATTTTGACAAGTGCAAAGAAGAAAATCAACATTGCTAAAATAAGAACAAACTCCCACGAGCTACATAGTGAAACTAGGGGTTGGACAATTCCCAAAACACCTTGGGATGAAAGAATTTGCCATCTTTGTGACACTAAGAGGGTTGAAGATGAAAAACACTTCCTCTTAGAATGCCCTGCCTATACCCAAATTAAATCGCAATTCAAAAAAATTTTTCATAATGCAGACCTTCCTAACCTCCTAAGTCATCAAAACTATGGTGATTTTGGAACACTTCTCTCCATGCTTTTTGAGCATAAAAATACAATTTTAAAGAAATCGAAGTAATCTCTTACCTTCTTAAGGTCCGATAGACCAATTGGTCTCAGTGGACGTTAATCATATTCATCATCATCACCTGACTGTCTCTTGTAAAAAATTTAAATATGGTTACCCTTATTTAATCTATCTCGAAATATCCAATGCAATTTATTTTGAGATAATGGTTTGTGAGAAACAACCCTTACGACCTTTTACACTAACTTTTACAGCAAACTCTTTAGAGACCAATATTGTATTTATACTGTATACTAGAAACTATGCCTGTCCATCAGACCATGTCTAGAAAGATAATGGGCTTGTGTAGCATGAGCCCTGTTGACTTATGCAGTATGCGATTGTGAGGAAGCAGTAGGGCCAAAAGGGCCTCCACATAGTCCACAAGGTATAAAGTTCAAGCCTAGATACAATCACTTATGACATTACTCGGGTCCATATTAGTGTTAATTTGTGTCTAGTATATCCCTCTATCAAATAATTAACGCTATCTAATATATGCAACCACTGTCAAGTTATTTGTTCATCCGCGTATGGATCTAATCTTATGGTTTTGTAGGACTCATGCCAAGGAGGTCCTTTGAACATTGTAGCCCTGTATGGCATAAGCCTTTCAGGCCCAAGGTCTTGTGATGCGGGCCTGTAGATATCATGCCATATAAACCCACAAGCTGAGTTCACAAGAAGGAAAGAGAGGGCCGGAAAGTTGGAGGAACGAATGGACAAGAAAATTTGTCATAATTTATGTGTCTAGACATACAGATATAGTGCTCGATATATAAAGATTCTTGAATTAATTTTCATCCTAGCGGGCCATATTGTCAACCCATCGTGCTCTTGCTATATGGGCTCACAGGGCTTATCTTGCAGGCCCAAAGTGATCATGGTGAATCGGCATTCAATTTGATTCAAATTTTTGTTCAATTCTACACTCGAACAAAGTATCTTCTCGGAAACTTTAAGAGGGTACATTGCCAATTAAATTAATTTTTCGAAAGGTATAATCATCTACTGAATCTGCACCAACAAGCAATGCGAAGGAAAACTTACCTGAGCTATCTTGCAAATCGCATAATGCCCTTCTTTTCCCCAGGACTCTGCAGTAGGAGCCATGCTGAAAGAAATCATCAGACTCGTAAGCAATACAGCGCTCAAATTACGACTGTAATTGCTCATTTTTTCCCGTCTCGGTAATAAATGGTAGTCTGTAAATGCTAACAGAAAGCTTGGGCACTGAAGCCGAGAGGCCTTTTGAAGGCCCTGATTGATTGCAGAAGTAATTGAGATCGAATGCACGTAACTTCCGTTGCATCATCAAAAGCATAATAAAAGGGAATAATGGATGCTAAAGCGGGACTCTTAGAATAATGTGATATATGTTTCTTTCACTGGTACGTCATAACCCGCGGGAATTGGCCGGGAAGCTCTCTAAAAAAGCTGAGCATCTCCACAACTTTAAGTGTTAACTTCGCTTATCGTTTGGTGACCTACGTTGTGCCTTGTGGGTGTTCGCATCCTGTCATATGCTTTGTGCGTTGATTTAGTTATATTGTGAAGCATTACTAGCACGGTTTGTGGTTGTTATAATTGTGAAGTACTGCTAGCATGGTTTGTAGTTATAATAGTGAAGTATTTGGGATGATCTAATGAAAATGTGAAATAAATTGGGGATAAAGTTATGGCTAAAATGTGTTATAGGCAAGTTTTTGTAGTGGTGGTTGAAGATTTTATTTTTATTATTTTTTTAACTAGAATTATAAATAGTAATTTTATTTTACATATTAAAAAGATAATTATGCTAGGATTTGGAGGTTGATTTCTTGTGGTTTATGTAAGTGTTGTTGGTTTTTAGTTTTTTTGTTTTCTTAACAAGGTAATGATCATTGCACATTGATTTTATTTCTCTTTGTGGTTGAAGGCACAACTATTTTGGTTTTGGTTTTGGACATGTACAACAACAAGGAATGGGAGTTTCTTGGCAAGGATAGTCAATGTTCCAGAAGTTGTTGGATGGGTTATACACAAATAGGTTTTGGCATATTGAATATTTTAAAGGGATACGAGAACCTTATATACACCTTTGATATAACAAGTTACTATTGGTGTATTCTTGTGTTAAGATTTATGTAAGTGGCATAGATACATCCTAACAATGGATATATTAAATACAAAAAGGATTCAAAACAACCATCTACAAATTTATAAACATTCAAAAGATACTAATTTGAATGGATCTATTGTAGTTTATCTTTTTAATTATTTTTTATGTCAATACTTCTTAGCTTTTGTTTTTTTAATATTAAAGGTGGAACTCAATTTTTTTTTTTCATGTACATGACATTTCTTACAATATGGGTTATAGAGTGCACCTTGATTATTTTATTGGTTTCTACTTATCATGATGTGGCCCACGTGCCTAACTACACCTAGGGGTGAGTGCAAGTAACATCGTTGATACTAGTATCTTTTGGCTAAGGGGATGCGAGAGAGGGACAATTATTTCACCAAAGAATCCTGGCACTTACACATGGCTCCAATATTATCACAAGCACGGGTGTACAAATAATATGAACATGACATTAGAGAGACTTGAACCTTTGTGGGGACATTAACAACACCCTATTTTCACTAACATGGCAAGGCATCATTGCTAACACTTCATTTTCTTGGCGCAATCACATGTTATTATTAGAATCGCATATCTATGTGTTCAAAATGCACAATTTTAGTGTCATGTCTTATGAATAGTGTCACAAACCTGCAATCTGCCCCGATTTTTTTTTACAACTTGAGTCCACCCAAGTAATTTTAACACATGTGATTGTGTGGCACTTCCTTGCCTCAACCATAGTAGCTTGGCCAACATGGCCCTACTACAACCAGACTACACCTCTTCACCTAAGGTCTACCCGTAACTTTTCCTTAGGCTACAACAAGTTAGATGCCTAGCCAATTATAACACACTAAGTTTATCCAACAATCAACACTTAGGCATGCGTCGAACCATGATCTTAAAACATCCTAGCAATACAATACTTAGCCAATTAACAATATGCAAGGGACATCAACATTTAATACACATAAAGTATCCACAGTACATAACACATATGAATGGGAGACACCCAAGCCAAGTGCATAACACCTTTATTTTATATATATATATATATATATATATATATATATATATATAATGTTGCATGATAGAATGGGGGAGAGTGACCAACTACTTGTGGCTCCATTACATATGTACAAAGAAACTAAGGCAAGCAACCTTCTACCAAGACTACCCAACAACCTTGCACAAACCAACCCATGAAGCAACCACGGGACTACCTCCTTCATGTCTTGTTTTCGTCTCCTTGTCACTTAGCCAACGCAAGTCGACCTGTGATGCCTGACCTTGAACTTGACAATCACAAACCACTTGAATGACACTTGCAACTCTTGCTAGAATGAATCTTTAGCACTTTGAGGCATCCACCTATTTATATGAGCTTGCATTGCCTTGCAAAGCCACTTCCATTACAAGGTGGACCTAACTGTCATTGAGTTGACTCGCTCTTCTTTGGTGACTTGTTTGTTAATCGTTCCATAGAGTCATTCCAAATTGTTTCAGGTCCACCCAAGTCATCTTGAGCCTTTCCAGGTCATTCCATCTACCCAAGTTGTCTCAAGTCTGTCTAGGTCATCCTGTCTATGTCATCATTCTGTCTAACCATGCCCAACTATGCCTAAGTGGGACAACACATCCAATACATCTTGAATCATCTAAAGGCAAATCCATCCACTCATCTCAATTGGTCTACTCGTCCTAACTGCATCTGACTCAACTGAGTCTGTATGATTGTGTCAAATCCACCCAAGTCAATTAGGTTGCACCCAAGTGCACACAAGGCGTCCAGAAGATGTATGCCTGATGAATGTGTGCCCAAAGGAGTATGTCCAACAAGTACAGCCTACAATTGTGGTATGTGGCAACTTGTACCCAAAGGCACCTCAACCATCTGTTTCAACCAACAAGTGTGGACCACCTAACTTCGTCGATCCATATAAGTCTAGGAACCCAAGTCATCAAGCCTTCTTAAGCCAACTTCTTTGTCCATCATGCCAATGCATGTTTCCAGATGAGGTTATCTACAACAACATGATTTACCTCTAGCCAAGTCCTATCCAACTTCTTTGTACATGTGACTTGTCATTATCTTTGATCTACCATGTCTATCCATAGGGGAACCCAACTCTGGTTGCAGTGCACCTTTCCAATGGGCCAAGATGTCCAACTATCCGAAGTATGCCTTGCCAATAGGCCAAGGCATCTATCTCAAGTGCAACTTGCTAACGAGCCAGGGTGTCTCATTCGATTTGTCTAAGGCATCATCGTTCGATATGTCCATCTGCGCCAATCATTAACCACCAAGGTGATTATGCATCGAAGGCACCCAATACCACTCTAGGCGAAGGTCTTACATCCTCCCCCACTAACAATCATTGCCACCCTCAACAACATACTCAAGAACTTGTCCTCAAGTCCACTATATAAATCCATGCATCCATTTGCAGTCAACATTCTTGTCGCGAAGACTGCAATACAAGCCATCGTTAATGTCACTACCTACTTCAATTACAACCCAACCTGCATCAAGAAGATTTGTCAAAACATCCAAGTGTTGCACTCTTATGGACCTAGTATTATATATGTACTCTAACCCATTTGTCGTGCTTCCTCGCACTAGATCCCATCGAGTCTTGAACTAGTTGGGTAGCTAATCCAACCATTGTGCCCAATCCATGAGAATGCACTTCCCCATGCCCAAATACTCTTTTATTTCCAGAATTCAACCACTCGACACAAATCTTCCTGGACCAAGGCAAGGTCACCACCCTTGTATTCATGTTATTCTGTCAAGTCATTTTTCAAAACATGTTTTTCTCAAGGCACCTTCTCAAAGGCACACTAGGCTCCACTACCTACTCCTAAGCAGTGAGCCAACTTGTTGCAACTTAATGAGAAGTCAATTGCAATTGGCTTCCTGAGCCACCGTCAACATCAACAATCTATCCAACATATACCAAGTCATATAAATAGTGTGGAAGATCACCATACTTCTGCGTCAAATACATTCACAGAGGCACGTTCGAACTAATTATGCCCTCACCTTCTTCCAACAATCACTTGATTTATGGGTCATCTTTCAAATCATCCTACCCATGTGCACCCCCTCCTCCTCGGTCCTTGAATACCAAGGTCAGCTTCTACCTTGTCATCTTGGTCTGTTGTCAAGCCTGGCCCATACAAGTTGAATGCTTCACCGACTTCCTTGGTGAATCTTTTGTTGTCTCCAACTGTCCACCCATATCTCAAACAATTTTCCTACCCAAATGGGCATCTATCAATATAGCCATTGATGTCATGATGGAGTCCACTATGGCTTCAATTATAGTGTCTCTGCTCCAATACCTTCACTGAACCAATGTCCATTGAAGATCATCTAAGACCTCCTCCTAAAGTCTTGTCTCCAGGTTGCTCTTCAAGACTAGCTCATCCAAGTTCTCTATGACAAGGTTGCTTGGCTTCTTGATTGGTTGTAGAAACCATGTTCAAGGATGTCATTCAACCAAAAGCTTCTCGACTTTTCCTCATGGTAGGTACAATACATGCATCCTAGCCTAAAAATATGAACAAACATTCTAAGTGAGTCATGGACGATGCATTTCATCTTCCTCAAGAATTCTTGCCGAAAAACAACCTCAAAGTCACCCATGGGCACAATGATGAAACTTGCAATTCCACTCCAAACTAAACTTCACGATGACTTCATTGGCCATACCAATAACCTTTTCCATCCCTGAGTTTATTGCTTTGAAGGAAGTTTGTGCCAACTCAAGTTGCAAGCCAAGCTCTCTTGCAACATCTTCCTTCATGAAATTATGGGTCACCCCACTATCAACCATGGAAACTACTAATCTTTCATTCAATATTGTTAGAACGCAGCAAAGGCTTGTAATGTCTTGCTCCTGGCTTACTGTGGATTTCTCCTCTAAGACAACACCCAAGACTTGCAAAACACCAATGGATGGTTTCTCCACTTGCTCCACAGTGGACAACTTGTGTTTTATTGGACAATTCTTTACATAATGATCCTTATCACAAATCCAACATGAAATATGCTTACCTTTTTCCTTAGGAGTGTCTTGTTGCTTAGCCTTGTCCTCACTAGTCTTCCCAAACAACTTTTCCTTCCCTTTTTCCTTCTTCTTGTTCTTGTCATGTTGCTTCTCTCCTTGAGCATCCTCATCATTCCTTGAACCACCTTTTTCCTCTGCCTTATAGTCCAACAACTTGTCTATTGTGATGATGGTTGTTGGAATGGTTTGCACATTTTTGCATCGTTGATCACTCTGTGTCGAAGGTTGGAGAATGTTCATGGAATAGAATAGCCTATCTTCTTCCAACATGTCTTTGATTTCCAACATTAGGCCTATTACCACAATGTTACCCCCGGGACTAGGGGTAACTAAGGAGATGATGTCTTGAGGCCCGCATGTTGAATACGTGGAGTTTTGAGAGCCAGATGAGCAAATAGATCCCCTCCTTTCATCGCACATCACCATTCATCAACATCAGCAACATCCACCACACCAGGATGGCCCAAAAGGGACAATAGGTCTTGTTTCATAAGGTAACAAGTGTGGTCTCGTGGTAAGTGTCATTTTAATAATTGAAGCATTTGAACATGTTGAAAAGAGTCCTTTCCTGATTATGAAAACATTTTCTTGCAAATTATACCTTTTGTTGCATTTCACCTTGGTGGTTTATATGGTTTCCTAGTAAGTGGGTCACCCTCAGGAAAAGGGTTACTACTAGGGGGTCTATGTTGGATGCAGACCTAGTCAGAAAGAAAGGCTATTTTTGGAGGAGAAGCGTGCAAGAGGAAAAAGATAGTTAGAAGGAAAAGTAGCACGTGTAAGAGAGACAGGCGAAGTGTGCATGCAAGGAAGACCTAACGACGCTAGGGCTAGGGTTTTTGGTAATACATTGCAATGGTTGGGGAGTCAAGGGTATAAATAAGTAGTACTTAGGCGATAGAAGGGGAGAAAGGACTCACACAGAGAGACGGGAAGAGAGAGAACTATAAGAACTATATGAATCATTAAGTCGGTGAGCTAAGGAAGGAGTGAGTGACTTGATCCTGAGGGCTAGATCGTAGGCTAAGGATCCTGGTGCGATCTAGTTAGCCTCGCAGGGATCGAGGAGCCTATGGGAAATACGGAGAACTAATATTATAACCACGTGCGGCGTGGGATATTTCTAAACTATAATAAAATCTTAAGAGCCATATCTTTGTGGACGTAGCCCAAGAGGGGGTGAACCACGGTAACACTGTGTTATGTGAATAAATGAATGCATCTTTACGTCTGATTAGTTGATGAATGTTGGATAAATGAAGCAACTAAGTAGATATGGGATTCCACATGCATGCATAGAATGGATGTTACAACCAGATGTTAGATCGAATGAATAAAGTTTATGGTGCACAACCATAGATCTTGCTCAGTCTCAAGTTGCAAACACCTGAGTATTGTAGCCACCCATAGAGCTATCTTGGGTGAGACTACGCAGTACACTCTGTGTGTTGTGTTGCCTTCTAGTTAAACAGAGGGGCTGATAGTTTTAAAGGGCTTTTGTTGGGAAGCTTCTTAAATCTGAACCAGGGTCAATGTGTGATGGTCAAGTAGAATCAAAATACCTTCATAAAGAATCCTCAAGAGCAGTAGAAGAGTAGATAAAAAACCAACAAATGCTTTCGTTGTCGGTTGATTGGAAGAAAATGGGATTGAGCATATGAGATCCGCTGAAGAAGCGTCAAAAGAATGTTGAATCGGACGATGAAAAGGTGAAAGAATGAGAATCTAAAAGGGGATGTTGAGACCGTGGAATCACACAAAGGCAGAGATAGAGATTTGGTTGAAGACAAAGAAGTTAGAGTTTGTGAAGAAAGATAACAGAAGCTCGAAGTTAACACTGTGCAAATATCTGGACAAGTACATATTCACCGACTTGCATGAAGTCTTTTTCTGTGATTTCCCGCACATATTGCAGAAGTGGATAAAAAGATTGAAAGACAACCATCCAACCAATCGAATCAGACAGCTAGAGTGGAATCCTGAAGAGATCGCGCAATTACAACAAGTTGATAATAAGTTTACACGCGCAATAGATTTCTGGCTAGACAACATTGTTGCCAGATTTATCACAGAGTTTGCAGTAGATACAACAAAGTCCTACAACGCAATTGAACAAGAGTTCTTAGAGGGACCTCGAGGAAGGTACATCAGATCGCTATATGATTCCATTAAGATATTACTATATAAAAAAGGTGTAATGATGATGGAGTCAGAAAACTAAACTTCCTTGCGTGCATGGGGGAAGGGCAGAAGCACTGGCAAGAAAAGGAGAAATGGAAGGAGAAGGGGATAAAGGAAAGAAGGAGGAGGCCTTAGACCCAATTATGATGGATGAAGACCAAATCAAGTGGATTGTGGCAACAACTGGAAAGACGTGCAGTGGAGTACCCTACCAATATAAGGTGAACACCAAGAAGAGAGTCATAGCCGCGAGGGAAGGCTTGGCAAGTGATGAAGAGGAGGTAGAGGATCTTCGGGCTGTGGAGCAGTTTGAGGAAATCCTACACGCGACATATGAGAGGAAGACAAGAGGTCCAAAAGTGGAAATAGAAGGCTACACTCCTATCCATATCAATGTCAGTGTGGAACCCATAAACCCATGTGTGACGAATACATGAAGAAGAACACCACAAATTAGACAACCAAATTTTGGGAGAAGGAAGACAACAGGAAGTATATCTACACAAGGAATAACAAATGGGGGAGCCAGTTCAGGAAGCAGTAGTCAGGTATCTACATCGCGTGAAGGTAGTAGTTCAACATTCAAGATGGCAGGACATGATCCCAGTATTAGGTTACTAGAATTCAAAGGAGAAGCGTCGGAGGACCCGGAGAAGCACTTGTTTATCTGCAAAAAGATCCTAGAAGAAAAACAAATCACAAACGAGGATACTAAACTTGCACAGTTAGCTATCATGTTAAGATATCACGCATTGGATTGGTATATGAGTTTAGTTGCAAATAGTCCGCCAAGGACAACCAGGACGATTGGAGATATCAAGAAGTTGTTGATAAATGAGTTCCAAAACCTGAGTTCGGAGGATCATTACATGAACGAGATGATAGAGATTAGACAGAAACCTGGAGAATCTGTATGGGAGATTGAGCAGATATTCAAACGACTGAAGGGAAAGATAAAATACGTCATGACAACTATGCAACATAGGCATATGTTCGTCAATTCATTGTTACCACACTTGAAATATCCACTGCGACAACATAAGTTTTAGACGTAGGCAAAGGCTCTCTAGGAAGCCCTGCAACTCGAAGAAAACCAATATCAGAAGACAGATCCAGCCATCGAGGAGCTGATGGAGAATCTGAAGATCTTAGCATTCCAACTAAACCATAACAAAGTAAGGATAAAACATAAGTCGTTTGGTGTACCACGTGTAGGACAAAAGGACACCATAAGAACGAATGTCCAACATTCGCGCAGTACATGGCAGCAAGAATGCCAAATCCATTACCAATAGGAGGACTATGGTGCGAGATCTGTAAGAAACGGGGTCATGATCCATACCACTGCCTAATGATGCAAAAGTACCATACAATACCGAAGAGCTCGTATTGCAACTTTTGGAAGTCAGTAGGCCATGATGACAAAGATTGCAGAACCATGGACTTGATGAGGGAAAGAACATGCATTCATACAGGGTGCAAGCAGAAATGATGACCGGGGAAGCCGCACCTTAGTTTAACCAAGTACCATCCACGTACAACACTGCGCAGCAACAGTATAACATTGCGCAACAACCATACAACATTGTGCAGCCACAATACAATATCGTGCAACCACACTATAATACCACGCAGTATAACCAAGAGCCTCAATATAACACGTCGCGATGGGATCGAGTTGGATACAGAGGGGGAGGTAGAGCAAGAGGAGGCTTTGGAAGATGTAGAGGACCAGTGGTATGCCACAATTGTCAACAACCAAGACACTATGCAAGAGAATGTCCACTTCCACCAGTGACCTATATGTATTGTCATGCATCAGATCATGACACCGAAAGAATGCCCGACACTATTAGGGAAGATCTAGGAGAAGAGAAATCAGAACAATCAGAATGTTTAGTGGATTTCAGCAGAAGTGAGGGATGAAGGAAGAAACATCAACATAGTTACAAGGGGAGGAGCTAAAATAGGAAACAATGCAGTAAGTCAAGAGCCAACACAACACCAATGGGTGAAGAAGAATGTTGAACCAAGGAAGCAGTTTGATGTGCAGAACAAGAAGGAGATATTCAAGCAATCCAAACAAGAATTTCTAAAGCTAGACATTGCATCGACATCAACTGCGCAACATAATAAGGAAGTGCCAAAGTACGAGATGCCCCCATCGTTGGATCACACCAAAGAAACACAACCCCTGGGACAAGTAAGTACGATTAAAGGTTTTTTGCAATCCTGTTTTAGACTACTAAATGATCCATCCTCTGTTAAAGTATTACAAAATATGCTAGAAAGATGTAGCATAGAGGCAGAAGGAAAGTTAGAATAGAAAACAGTCAATCACCTACATACAAGGAGGAGAACAAGTAGGGAATTCAGGCTGAATGCCAACATTGGAGATTTCAACATGGGAGATATCATACTGGATTTAGCATCCAAAGTTAATGTATTACCCAAGAAGACATGGCAATGTATGGGAAAACCCACATTAGGATATTCACATGTTCAGCTGAAGCTAGCAAATCAACACAGAGTTCTACCAATTGGAAGACTAAAAGGAGTAACAATAGACCTGGATGGAGTACAGACTAAATCCGACTTCGAAGTAATCGAGATAGTGGATGGCACAACACCTTACTTGACATTTCTTGGCTTGGATTAGGCGTTTTATAACCAGGACATTATTAACTTTAAGATGCGAAAGATGACCTTCGAGTTAGGAGAATACATAGTCATTGCGCCATTGGACCCATCAGAAGGGGAAAGGTTTGTAGAACCTACTTGCTTGGACTTGGAGGAAATCAACCAGTTGTATAGAAAAACTGCGTGAGATGAAGATTACATGAACCCAACTATAGATGGGGTACTCAATTGGTGAAGCATCACCTCACGTGCGTCAGACTCAGATACAGGCTTAGAAAATTGGCAGCAAAGGTTACACGAAGTCTCCACAAGAATAGACCGCGCAGTAAGATGGGTAAGTATGGAGATAACGGAACCTCCCAGCTTCCATAGGGTGAACGACTTAGAAGCATTATTAACACGATACAAAAAGGAAGTGGTATAATATTAGAGGCTTTTATCCCTGGATATAGCACTCAAGGCAACACCTGCAAGATGGTGGGGTGCGCACAAAGAAACACTGAAAGACTGGTACCAATTTAAGCGATTACTGCGCATTAGGTTTGGCGCAAAACAAGGAAATAACCAGCTACATAAATATTATGGATAGGGGCCACCAGCAAAACACTTGGAGAAGTGCAGAGTGATATGGAAAACGACACCACCAGAGGATTGGCCCCACCAGTTTGTTCACACATTAGAAGGCATCCCGAAAAACTGTTATGCAGACCAAGAACTGTGCAGAGAAACTACGAGTTGGATAGTATTACAATAGAACTTTACAGTCACTTTCTCATTTGAGCATGAGAACCCCAACATAGACGCAACACTTAAACAAATCAGAGGGGTGATATTCATTAAGGAACCAGAAGTTAAAATCATGACAAAAGAACAACAACAAAACAAACAAACAATAAAAGAACTATTGTCATGCTACCATGTGCAGGAAGAAGCACCATATGAAGATGACCTACACGATATCCAGATTGAGGAAGTTGAAGGCGAGAGAGAAGTGGAAGGTCTACCTCTAGAATCAAAAGTAATTGTTGCGCCGATCAAAGTAAAGAAAGTCAACATCGGGACAGTTGAGAATCCCAAAATGGCCAGCATCGGAGACTACTGGGATGAGCAAACAGTGGAAAGCATAACAAAATTACTGCGCGAGTAAAACGACCTATTCCCAACAACGTTCACAGAAATGAAAGGCATAGCAGGAGAGCTAGGCGGAATGAAGATACCACTCAGAGTTGAGCCAAGACCGATCAGACAATGACCATACAGTCTAAACCCGATATATAAGCAAAAAGTCAAAGTTGAGATCGATAGAATGTTGGAGGCTGGAATCATAGAACCTATAGAGGAATTCAAATGGGTAAGCTCAATGGTAGGTCAAGAGAAGAAACAAGGGGGGATAAGAATATGTGTCGACTTGAGGAAGTTGAATGATGCGTGCCTACATGACCCATACCCTACTCCGTTCACATATGAAGTCTAGGAGAATGTAGGAGGACATGAAGCGTATTCATTCACCGACAGATTCTCAGGATACCATCAGATCAAGATAACACCAAAAGACAAATATAAGGCCACTTTTTCCACGGAATGGGGATCCTACCAGTACACAGTCATGTCATTTGGACAGAAGAATGCACCAACAATATTCTCAAGAGTAGTCATAGATGCATTCAAAGAGTTTATCCACCAATTTCTAGAAGTATATCTGGACAATTGGACAGTATAAAGTCTGTTGAAAGACCATGTATAGGTATTGTGGCTAATGTAAGAAATATGTAGGCAATGTCAGATATCGTTAAATATCAAGAAGTGCACCTTCATAACACCTTTTGGAATATTATTGGGCCATATAGTATGCAAGCAAGGCTTGCTAGTAGATCCCGACAAGATTGCAGTAATTGTTAACCTATCACCACCAAAAAAAGTTCGCAAATTGAGAGCGACATTGGGACATACAAGATACTACAGGAAATTTATAAAGGGGTATGCGCAGATCACTACGCCAATGGAGAAATTACTAAGGAAAGACACAGAGTTTCAGTGGAATGAGGACTGTCAGCATAGATTGGACACCCTGAAAGAGAAGATGGTAACTGCAAAAATACTATTATTCCTGGATTGGGAAAAGACATTCCACGTACATGTAGATGCATCATCCATAGCTCTTGGAGCTATTCTGGCACACCCAGGAGCAGAAGAATTGAACCATCCTATAGCATTTGCTCGCAAAAAACTATCAAAATTGGAGCAGAACTACAACACCACAGAGAGGGAAGTCTTAGCTATGGTCTACGCGCTTGAGAAATCCAGGCATTATTTATTGGGAAAACAGTTCAAGATGTTCACAGACCATTCAGTGCTCAAATACCTCGTCAACAAGCTAGTGTTGGGGGGGAGAATTTGTAGATGGTTATTGTTGTTCCTGGAATTTGACTTTGAAGTGATAGTCAAACCAGGAAAATTGAACGTAGGACCTAGTCACCTGTCGAGGATCACTAATGGGGAGGAACCTACGAATCTATAGGACAAATTTCCCGATGCACAACTATTTTTAGTCCAGATAACCGATGAATACTTTGTCGACATCATCAATTACTTGAGTATAGGGACCGCGCCACAAGAATTCAATACTGTGCATAAGAAAAACCTTGTAGTTGGGGCTGCAAACTATTAGTTGATTGCAAGACACTTATACAAAATGGGTGCAGATAGAATCTTGAGAAGATGTGTGCTAGAACATGAAAGACCAAGGATTTTAGTAGAAGCCCATGAGGGAATAGCGGGAGGACATTATGCAGATAAAGCTACCGTGCAGAAGGTATTGCGCGCATGACTATGGTGGCCGACCATTCATAGAGACTCAAAGGACTACTGCCAAAAATGTGATGTATGTCAGAGGGTTGGTAAACTGAATAGAAGGGAGGAGATGCCCCTAAGACCACAAGTAATCTTACAGGCATTCGACAAATGGAAAATAGATTTTATGGGACCAATTAACCCACCAGCAAAAAGTTCAAGAGTGAGGTACATTATCACTGTGACATAATATCTAACAAGATGGGCAGAAGCATCACCAGTAAAAGATTGCAGCACAGAGACAACAACACACTTCTTGTTTGAGCAAGTGATCAATAGATTTGGATGCCCAAGGATTTTGATGAGTGACCAAGGCACTCACTTCATTAACAACACTATTAGAGTTATGACTGAGGAGTTTGAAGTTTATCATCAAAAGACTACACCATATCACCCTCAAGCAAATGGAACAATGGAAGCCTTTAACAAAATCCTCAAGAATGCACTGACAAAGAAATGCAACGTTAATAGGGACTATTGGGAATTGAAGATAACAACAGTACTGTGGGAGTACATGACCACGTGCAAAAAGTTGACAGGACAGACACCATTCAAATTGGTGTATGCACAAGAAGTGGTGGTGCCATTAGAATTTTTGGTACCTAGTCTGCATGTAGCAGCAATTACAAACATGACAGAATGAGACGCAGTACATGAAAGGCTAAATCAGTTGATGGTCATGGAGGAATACATGATTCTAGCAGGATTTCACCAAGAAGTACATAAAGCAAGAGACAAGGAATGGCATGACAGACATATCAAGAGAAAATATGTCAAGGAAGGAGACTTAGTCTTGGTGTATGACAATAAATCCCTTCAGCACCCAGGGAAACTCAGAATGCATTGGTTAGGACCATACGAAGTAAAGACTGTCACAGATGGGGGAGTTGTATAGTTGAAGGATTTAGGAGGAACAAAACTCGAAGGGATGATCAATGGGAGTCGACTAAAGTTGTATAGGGACAATCGACCTCCTGGCACTTGAAAAAAAACACACACAGAGGATATACCACGTCAAACATCAAAAGATAACAATAAAGGCATAGTGCGCCGAAAAAGTTGAATGAGTGCGCACACTCGAAAATGCTAGATGGAGAAAGGACCAACGATAACTAAAAAGCGTAAGCAACGGGAATGGAAGGTATGACAAATAACCACCAACGGACAACGACTATCAAACTTGAATGACAAACATGATTGACGAGATGCCGCATTAATCGCGCCAACTGGCGACGGCCAGGGAATTCAATGGCAAGTACGCGGGAAGTGCTAGTGCAATTAAAACACAATTTGGGTAATGTCTCCGAGAATTTTCACCCGATTTCTATATAAGGGAAGCACGCCAAGATTGAAAGGGTTATTGTGAAATTGAGAAAAACATAGAACGATAGAGTATACAGAGCGGAGAGCGGAGTTTGCAGAAGTTACATAGGCCATTAAGTTTGGTGGACAACTTCTTTAACACCATGGCACCACCGAAACTAGAAGAACCGAGTCAAACTTGTAGACGACCTCGAAGCAACGTCAGACCACCACCATAGCCACAGGGATGTGAATAACAACCACCTTAGCCTCCATAAGTTGTCAACGTGGACGAAATCTCGTCGCTCGATATGACACGAGGAAGCCCCACACCTATCGTGGAGGAAACCCAACAGACAACATCAGTGGGCATGGACATTGATGTGCCATAAGGGGGATAGGGCCAACAAGATGAGGACCCAGACAATCATTCACACTCTGAAAACCCTGAAGAAGCCCCGAGATTTAATGGGATGGTCCCAAACTAGGCAGAAACGACCGCACTAGAAAGGTCACACACAACCACGCTGGAACAACCACAAGAGGGCACAGTGGAAGATGTCACCAGCCGAGCAGATGAGTATGCACAAGAGAGAACAATGGAGGTTGGAACCTCGAGTCAACCAGCACAGTGGAAGGGTAAACAACCAGTACCAAGGTCACCACGCAAGCAAGCCGCCACAACCGTAGTCTTGCCACGTATTCTGGAAGAGGTATGTATCATAGACAACATGTTAGGCCATGTGGAGAAATTGAGGTACTTAGACCATGATGTGATGAACACGGACAAGTTTTCGGAGTTTTCCAATAAATTTTATCTAGAGATTGGGTATAGGACCCTTTGGTGAACCAATTAACCAACCAAGCTAGTGGGCAACCAGACTAGCCAAAACTGGGATTATAGGCTTGTTGGACATCCTACACTTTGGGAGGGGCCAACACATAAACAACTGTGTCAAGTAGTTGATGGCAGTCACCCACGAAGGATACCTGTGGCTGGAATAGATCGTCTCAATAGACGTAGAGCTCATTGCATACATCACAGGGCTGCCATCACCGGGGGAGACACTCACGCAGTTCCTTGAGGACAAGACGAAGGAGAAGGCACTGACCGAGGAAACAAAGAAGAAGTATGGTACAGAAAGGGGGTTGTCCAAAATCATAATCAAGCGTATTAGTGATGCAACGACAAGGATGGCAACACAAATCATGGCATGCAAGTTACTCATGAAATGTTGCAAGGAGGAAGTCCATGTCGGGGTTGTCGCAATTGCAACACAGAGTGCGGAGGGCATCACACTCAGTTGGGCCTCGTATTTGTTGAATCTATTCTTGGAAGATTGCAAGGACGTGCAGGACTTGGGGACAGGATTTCACTATTCATGGCTACTCGTCCTGGTCACCTTAGTCGGATGGAAGGATCACAAGTATTTATTCCTTTCCACTAGATCCATTCCTTTCCACGTAATGCGATACCTATCGTTGGGGACCACTCAAGACCCCAAGAACAAAAAGGCGAATGCAGACATGTTCGAAGGATATTAGAATGACTTGCAACAGCGCAACACTTGACGAATTACACTAGAGGTGGTCACACAGTATCAGGGCATAGACAACTTCAAAGACACAAGGCATACAATGTGGATCCAAGCATGGAAGGATCCCGACAACCAATGACTACAAATGCGCTACTGCGTCTCGGAAGAGAACGTAGAAATGGCCATCAAGGATTGGGATGATGACTGGAGGATTCTAGTCCTGAATCAAGAGATGCCCGCAGATAAGGAGGCAGAGGCAAGGCAGGAACAAACACCCGCATAAGACAAAATGGTGCCCAAGAAGCCAAGGATAGGTCAGAACCTAACGCAACATAAGAAAGGGGGTGTGTCCAAGGCAGGTACTCATGCGGGGAAGAAGAACAACACCTAGGTGCCACATGAAAAGGAGAAACAAACTGAGACAACACAGGGAACTATATCAAATGTTACTCAGCAGGAGCAAGGCCAGACCAAGAGGCCATTCATACAAACGGGGGTGCGTGCAAGAAAACTAAGGCACACAGAACGCCACCAGAATATATGATCACAGAGGACGACGCAGACCTTGTGGCCCAAATGGTCTAGGATCGAACAATGGAAGATTTCGAGGATGCTCAACGCCAAAGGGACATGATTCAGGAGGAACTGGCAGACATGAGGCAGCTCCTCCAACAACTCAAAGAAACACAGAGGGCCAATAGAGGCATAGAAACAATCCCATCAGCATCACATACAGGAGTCGAGCCTTGATCGAGCGAGTAGGACAGGATCTAGACGATAACACAACCGAGCTCGACATTTCATGTCACACCCAACATGTTGTGCATGGATGAAATTGTGGGGTAGACACCCTTAGAGGATTTGGCCCAAATACAATTGGTAATGATGCAGATACCAACCAAGGCCCTATATAAACTGCAAGTCAGTGTCGCATAGGAGGTATAGACGTGTGCACGCACAGATGCAACAGAATTGCAACAGATAAAGGATAGTCGAGATGAGTTGGAATTGGTACTCTAGCAGGTCAAGCTTGAGACCAAAGATGAGAAAGACCGCACGGATAGGCTGGAACAAGGATTGGCGATAGCATATCAGAAAATTACAAAGAGCGCGTAGACAACAGAGCTCACAACAACGCAGAAGATTGATCAGATTGTGCAGATAATCGATTAATACAAGCAAGAGATCGAGCACCTCCGAGAACAACTCATACCTACCACTCTGCCAGAGGTGAAGGAGTAGTGGAAGTAGGAAGCAACTATGCAGATAGAGGAGATGGAGCGATAAGTTAGTGCAATGACCATCTTGTTCAAGAAAGCAACACAACTATGGATGAAGCTGGAAGAGGATCAACAAGTCTAGCAGTGGAACCAAGAAGAAGAAAGGATAAGTGCAACTATCCGGGACCTCAAGCATAGGCAAAAGACAATGTCGATCACTGAGTGCGTCAAAGGAGCGCAGAATATGAAGAAACTACAGGCATAACTCATAGCCGCACAGACACAGAAGAAGGAGCGCCAAGCTCAAATGGAACCGCTCAAGGAGCGAGCAGTAGAGATCATTGTGCAGGCAAAAGACGCAAAGAAAAACATGGCACAAACTCAGGCAGAGTGCGCAGAGATGATCAACGATGAGATTGCAGTGTAGATATTAGACACACTCAAGGAGAAGACCACGCAGGTTCAAATGCAAGCAAAGGAACTCACAGAAAAGTTCAAGGATCTCGCAAAAGAGATTGAAGAAGCACACAAGGGTTAGGTGGCTCGGGATGAAACACATGTCAGTGTTGGGGGCCTGTTGGATGTAGGCCTAGTTAGAAAGAAAGTCTATTTTTGGAGGAGAATCATGTAAGAGGAAAAAGACAGCTGGAAGGAAAAGCAACACGTGTACAATAGGTAGGCGAAGCATGCATGTAAGGAAGACCTAACGATCCTAGGGTTAGGGTTTTGGGTAATAAATTGTAATGGCTGGTGATCCGAGGGTATAAATAAGTAGTACTTAGGTGATAGAAGGGGAGAGAGGACTCATACAGAGAGATAGAAAGAGAGAGAACTGTAAGAAATGTATGAATCATTAAGCTGGTGAGCTAAGGAAGGAGTGAGCGACTCGATCCCTACTGTTAGATCACAGGTTGAGGAGCTTGGTGCGATCTAATTACCCTCACATAGATCTAGGAGCCTATGGGAAAGAGTGAGAGCTAAGATTGTAACCACGTGCGGTGTGGGATATTTCTAAACTATAATAAAAGCTTGAGATCCAGATCTTTGTGGACATAGCCCAAGAGGGGGTGAAACACGGTAACACTATGTTATGTGAATGAATGAATGCATCTTTATGTCTGATTAGTTGATGAATGTTAGATAAATGAAGTAACTAAGTAGATATGGGATTCCACATGCATGCATAGAATGGATGTTACAACTAGATGTTAGATCGGATGAATAAAGTTTACGACGCACAACCATATATCTTGTTCAGTCTCAGGTTGCAAACACCTGAGTATTGCAACCACCCATAGAGCTATCTTGGGTGAGACTGCGCAATACACTCTATGTGTTGCGTTACCTTCTGGTTTACCAAAGGGGCCAATAGTTTTAAAGGGCTTTTGTTGGGAAGCTTCTTAAAATTGAACCAGGGTCAATGTGTGATGGCCAAGTAGAATAATAATACCTTAATAAAGAATCCTCAAGACCAATAGAAGAGTATATACAAAACCAATAGTTTTCTTGAAGGGTCATTGTACCATTCTCGTACATGCTTACCACTTTCCACACCTCTTCCCTTTCGTTTCCTCATATTTTGGGTTTTCATGCTTATTAAGCCCAAGAAGGGCTTGTACCTCATTTCATGGGAAGAAGGGGCTATAGGCCTAGAGGTGTTGTAGGTGGAAAAAGACAAAATCCATAACCAATCTTTCTAGATGCTCGACTTAAGGTCCTAAGAGCAATGAAACACTTCTCCATAAAAAATAAAAGACATTTAAAAAAGAAAACACATAATTAATAAATGTCTCGCTTGATGGGGAATGCATTTGTGGTGTCTTTTCATTTCCAACGCGTATGGCACTCAATGTGTTCCTAACTTCAAGTAGCATTAAGGTGCTCTTTACTTTCCATTTGCACATAGCACTCAATGTTCATACCATAATAAATTAATGGCAAATAAAAGAGCTTGGAAAAATGTTGCATTGCAAATGAAGGATGCAGCACACCCTCCACAAAGGCACCCATAAATGTGACAATATGAGCTCTTGATATGTCAAGAAACTCGTGCCCAAAATTCTTGCCCCCATCCACCTCATATTCATTGCATGACTTAGAGAGTGTCTTCTTGGGAAACACTCCTTGACTTGGGGATTTGTTCTACCCAATAGGGCACCATGACAACCCTCCCATACTTAAATTTGGAAAATTTTATAAGGTCTTTAAGAATTTGTTTAGCTTGAAAAGGGGGGACTTGATGCACATGTTTGAGTGGTTCCTTTATTAAATGTGGCTTACTTGGCATGATACATGTGGCTTGAGGACCCTTGGATGGCGTACTTATTTGTCTTTGCAGGTGTTAGGATATTTAGACGCTTAGAAGTTAGTTAAGATCAACTTGGTCTAATGTATTGTTAGGTAAAAGTGTGTTTCTTTGTGTGTTTCTTTAATATGCATTGGTAGTTAGGAAATCTGACAGTCATGATATGTTATTGACTTAGAGTGATCTAACGGTTCGTATTCTCCTCGGTCTTAACGACCACATTGATTTGTGGCTTAGCACCCGATTGGTCCATCATCTCTATTTAAAGAGCATGGAGGGTCATTTGCCAATGACCAATTATGAGAAACTCTCTTGTAAATATCTCTGTAATATTTTTCTTTTGCATTAATAAATTGCTTCAAGTGGCCATGTTGGATGGGGTCATGGATGTTTCCTTGTAGGTATTTTGCCACATCAAAATATCGGTGCATTGATCTTTGATCTGGTTGTGTGAGTGGTTATTGAAGGTGTTCATCCTCTGTTGGAATACCTGTGTTTTCGAGCATTATATCAAAGCTCATTTGAAGACTCACTCATGTTGTAGATCGAGATCGTGAAGCCGTGTTGCATCATCTATGGTTTCTGTCATTTCCATACATTTATGGGTTGAGAGGAATGTTCCATTGCATCTGGAGCGTTTGTTTCAGTCATGAATGTTTTTTGTTTCACTCCAAAAGGCTTATGTTTTCCCAAGATACTGCCATTTCAGTCAAATCCGAAGGTATAGAGCTCGAATACGCCCTTTTAAATTTTTGCAAAGTTATTATTTTGGTTTT
>JZKD02S1953374.1:53683-66758 GCA_000966675.3 Picea glauca
ATAACATAAAGTATCTCTCACCTTTTAATCCCTTTGTTGTAGTTGGTCCAACTAGATCAATATGCACAATTTCCAGTGGTCTTGTTGTTGAATATTCCTTTGATTTGAACCTGGTATTTATTTGCTTTCCTTGTTGACAATGCTTGCATAAAGTGTTGGTTGGTTTCATGATCTGGGGCATTTCTCTGACTGCTTCTCTTTTGTTGACTTTGACAATGTTATCAAAATGCATGTGACCCATTCTTCTGTGCCATGGCCAACTTTCATCTTCCTTTCCTAGATAAAACTTTTCATTTCCAATTTCACTTAACACATATATGTTGTTTGAAGTTCTTGCAGTTGTACTGACCAATTTCCCTGAACCTTCTCTTCTTATCTCACACTTTTGTGAATTGAAAGTAACTTTATGACCTTGGTCACATATTTGACTCACACTTAGAAGATTATGTTTCATATGTTCTACCAGTGGAATATTTTGTGCCTTTTTATTCTTGTTCCCAATTCGGACCGTGCCTTCTCCAATGATTTTGGCTGAATTATCATTTCCGAAGGAGACTGATCTATTTCTTTCCTTTCACAATGTAAGAAATTTGTCTCTATCACCTGTCATGTGTTTTGAACACCCACTGTCAACATACCAACCATGTTTCTTCTTCTTAGTTTGTAGAGCGACTGTGCATTCTTCATTGCTATATTGATCTTGCTTTCTTATCCATGTCATTTTCTGAGGTTCTTGTTTGTGATTGTTGTTATTTTGTTGAGGTTCTTTAGGAGGGACTGCCATTTTGCAATCTTTGGCCATGTGTCCAAAATTATTACATTTGTAACATTCCACTTCAGTGCTCAAAGATTCAAACCTGTTGTAACTTCTTCTTTGTGTTTCACTAGGTCTTCTTGAGTAACCCCTTTGTGTATGACTCTCAAAGTTGTTATTGTTCATGTTGTTAGTTCCGCAATTCACAACTTTATGTCCAAAATTATTACATGCATAACATAAACCAAAAAATATAGTTTGATACCTGGGAGTTGAAGATCTTCTGAAAGAAGATGCTCTTATGAATCCTTCTTCTTCTTGAGGTCTATCTGTCTGTTGATTCTGAAATCTGAATCTTCTCGGTGGAAGAGTGTCCTTGTAATATTCCTTGTATATATTCCTATCCCCTTTGAGTGTTTTTGCATAGCTTTTTGCATTTGTTTCTTTCTCTGTTGTTTTGGAGCTTGATCCCTTTTCTGTCTAATTGTATCCAAGTCCAGACTTGTCAAGCTAATATTTTTGACTGTTGATAATGTCATCCATAACTTTTGAGCTATTCTGCATATTTTTATTTTGAATATCATTTCTTAGTGTGACAATCTATGCTTCTAAGTTTCCAATGATCTTGTCATTTTCTTCTAGTTGTTCTTTGAGTGCTTCTTCAATTCTTTTATCTTGTTCTATTTNTCATATTTACATCAAACAATCTTGGGTCCATTACCCAAACCTTGTGCTATGGGGCTTTCTTCAAGGGTTGACATCAATGACAACCAACCTTAATCAACAATAGTATCATCCGACCAACCTTTGGTGCGACAATTAGAGTGCCATCAACCTCACCAAAGATCGAGTTCAACATTAGTGGATCAAACACATCGAGCTACACATGCACTTAATCAAAAAGCTCATTCATGACTGAGTTACTAAAGTGCTCTTTTTCCCTATAGAATATCAAGTTGTAGACATTTTCATAAAGTCTCTTACAGAAGTGAAGTTTTCCAAACTTCGATCTATGTTAGGAGTTCAGGAAGTTGTCCTTAAGAGCGGATAAGATCTAATGCCTCCTTCCTTCTCCTATTGTGTCATCTTTGTAAATCCTTCAATCTTATCCCAAGTTGTTCTTAAAGGGGGATGTTAGGATATTCCGACACTTAGGAGTTAGTTAAGTTCAACTTGGTCTAATGTATCGTTAGATTAAAGTGTGTTTCTTAGTGTGTTTATTTAGTATGTATTAGTATGAATTTGTAGTTACGAAATTCGATAGTCACAATATGTTCTCGACATAGAGTGATCCAACGGTTCATATTCTCCTCGATCTTAATGCCTACATTCATCTGTGGCTTAACACCCGATTGGTCCACGATATTTATTTAAAGAGCATGGAGGGTCATTTGTCGATGATCGATTGTGAGAAACTCTCTTGTAAATCTCTCTATAATCATTTTATTTTGCATTAATAAATTTCTCCGAGTGACCATGTTGGTTGGGGTCATGGATGTTTCCCTATAGGGATTTTGCCACGTCAAAATATTGGTGTGTTGATCTTTGATCTGGTTGTGTGAGTGATTACTGAAGGTGTTCATCCTCTGTTGGAATACTTGTGTTATAAAACAACAAGGCCTTACTCATTGAAAGCTACCCATGGAGGAATTATGCCATTGGAGCCTTCATGGGGGGTTGAAAACCCCAAGGATGGATGTCATACCCCACAGGATGGGCGGATGACTCTAAAGCCTTTGTGTGCAAAGGGTAGATGAGGTTGCCATTGGAGGCACTTTGACAGCACTAGAGAATGACATCATAGCCCTTTTCACTTGGATGTTGGCCTTTTGAGGCCTAGGACGTCACCTCCTAAGCCCTTGACATCATGTGGAAGCTAGGGTTTTGGGGGGCTTGATGGTTTCAAAGGTATTGTGATGTGGCTTGAAGAAAGAAGATGCATGACATGACACTCTAGGACATGATAGCTTGACACATGGCCTTTGGAGGCCCAACGATTTGCTTCTTGAGGTTTAATGTCTCACTTATAAGCCTCATGTCACTCTTCTAGGGCATGACGTCACCCTTTTTTAGGGTTTTATCTTTTGTAATTTTTATATTTGTAAGTTGTAAAGGCAAATAAATGGGGTCGACCCTCTTTTAATTTGTTGTTGACATTTTTATGTGGACAATTTGGTTTAGATGGCCTTATATAAATAGAGGCCATCTCATTTTCATTTTGACATCTCATCACATGATAATTACATAACTCTTGGCTTAAATTTCCACCCTCATTGGGAAATTCGCTATCTCTTGTCTCTTATGCAAATGGATGGAATACTTGTCTATTAGTGGAATAAAGGATAACGACTTCTATTGGATGCTTGCTCTTGGAAATTTGGTGGAATATATTTGATAAGTAAGGGTTTTGCATGCTATCTCTTGGATTAGGTAAGAAATTTCTGCTATTTTTTGTGTTTGTTCTTGATTTCAAGGTTATTTTGCCAAACCTTGGAGGAGTATAAGGGCGTACACCCTCCATCAAGTAATTTATTTATATTGTTATTGAAAAGGCTTAAGGATTGTTACAAGGAGTAAAAGGGCTTACACCCTTGTAGCAAGACCTTGCTTAGGTTTATCTTCTCTGGGGAGTAAAAAGGCTTATACCCCTAGAAGAGTGTTAAACCCTAGCTCATAACAAGAGATTCCATAACCCAATAAATAAGACACTGATCTTTGCATTGGAGATTGAATATTGTTGCATTGGTAAACATAATTTTAAAGAGATTGAATTGTTCAAATTTGGAACCAAATTTTATGTGCTATAAGTTATCTTGTGCCCTAGGGGCGTCTTGATTTGATAAGTGATTAAACCATTATAAAAATCATTAAGATACAACCAATAGGGTTGTAACAAGCTCACTCTTTTTATCACTCTTACTCAAATTTCTACCACTGAAATTCACTTGCAAGTTGTGATAATTGATCTATTGCTTAAGAGTTATTGTTTGGGTGGCTTACTTGCCGATATTAGTGGCTAGAACTTGATGCTATAGAAAAATAATTCTACAACCATAAGGTTGTTATAAAACTCTGTTGATAACACTTATTAACAACCCTATCTTGCTATCAAAGTCTTGGTTTAAATATTGGAATATTGTACACTAATTGCTATCTTTTGTTTCCAACATCATACACTTGATTTTGATGGTTTAATTTGTAGTCGTCATAGTCTCTTTGTTGCTGATATATATTTCCATACTGCTGCAATTTTTGGACAACAAGGTTTCTTGTTGATTCCCCATCGGTTTTGAGGCTTATATCATCATATATTGTCTTGTTTTGGTTTGTCTAACAATGTTTTGCAGGTACACAACATTGGCAACCATTTACCATCTCCAAATACTTTTTCCTCAAGCCTCATTTTCATCCTTGACCTATAGGGGTATTCTTCAAGCTCCTTACTTCTCCCTTTGAAATCTCCCTAGGGTCACCCAGGAAGCCTCCCTTGTGTTGGAGTTGTGCTTCACTAGAACGAGGGGGATATCTATTGAGGTGACAATGATAGGTATTCCCAGTTGTATCACACACTTGTTGTTTAGGTTTGGCTTTGGCTTTGCCTAAACTACAAACTGTGCGATAACATTTTTGGTGCCATTGTCGGGGAGGATTTTGAATCCTTTCCGACCCATAAAAACACTTGGCAAGTCTATCCCAAATCCTTTCCCTTATATTTCTTGGCGGCTCCATTTGAGGGTAGTTCCCTTCCCACTTTTGACGAGCTTCACATAAAGTTCATCTCGCGACTTCACAACCTAAGAACTCGTCTTTTAAAAAGACACTTCCCCAAGGAAGGTTCAAGCCTTCCAAGGTTTATTTAAGAAGACCTCCTCATAATTCTCTCGTTGTCAAAACCTTGTTTCAAGGTAACCTTCCCCTCGCTCCAATGGCTCGTTCTCAGGATGGAAAACTTTACAAGCCATTGAATATGGACNTATGAACAATCCATGTAAAGAACATTGGGAGGCAATAAAGTGGATTCTCAAGTATTTGAGAGGTACTAGTACCCATGCATTATGTTTTGGAGGTTCAAACACTATTCTATAGGGATATGTTGATTCAGATATGGAAGGTGATAAAGATAACATGAGGAACACCACATGGTATGTTTTTATTGTAGGTGTAACAACAATAAGTTGGATTTCAAAACTACAAAAGGTTGTTGCACTTTCAACAATAAAAGCAAAGTATGTTACTGCTACAAAGGCTAGTAAAGAGATGATTTTGTTACAGAGGTTTATGGATGAATTGGGAAAGAAGCATGAGAATAGAAGGTTGTAATATGACAAAGAGAATGTCATTCATCTTACAAAGAACTCAACCTTCCATTCTAATACAAGGCATATATAGCTTAGGTACAATTTCATACGATCTGTCTTGGAAGATGGACATTTGAAGTTGGAAAAGATACATACTAGTAAGAATCTTGTAGACTTGTTAACAAAGGTAGTAATTAGGGAGAAACTGAGTTCCTGCTCAGTTTCAGTTGGCCTTCAAGCATGAAGGCCAAGATGAGAAATTTTCCAGGTCCAAGGTGGATCATAGTCAAGAAGGTACAACAACAATGGAGATGTTGTGACTAGTCTCAAAGTGGGAGATTGTTGGTTGTGGATTCTTATCAACTTCCTGATTCAAAGGTTTGTTTTAGTCATGCTTGGATCCCATTTCCCGATGTGGGGGTGTGGGGGGGCTTCCCCCCCCCACTATTGTCGTTAAGGGGGTCGGGGGGAGGGGGTAGGTTGATGACAATTAATGGAGCCCCCCATGGAACGGGATTCAGGGGCAACACCCGAGAAGCAAAATTTTGGGGAAAATAACGTTGTGAAATATTGTAATTTCATAGTCAATTTGGACCATTCATAATAAGGCTGCATATCTGATAGTAGAAGTTATGTTAGGTTTTTTTTTCCCTAGAAGGAAATCCTCTTTTCATGAGGGAATTGTATTAAGGCTATGTATGTGTGTGAATATTGTATTATGAGAGAGGAGGTTGTGAGAAGAAGAAGAGGAAGTTACAATGGTTGAGTTGTAGGTTGTATCCCTTCATTTGTTGGATAATAATAAAAGGATGGACCTGGAAATTTCTCTAATGGACGTAGCCCACACTGGGTGAACTTCGTATATATGTGTCTCTTTTGAATTGTGTATCTTCTATGTTTTATTTCCGCATTTATTTTATTGTATTGCTCCATGATCCGATTTTTCTAACACAAATACCTTATACAATTTGTTAGATTTTGGTGTGGGAGGGGTGTCAAGGCATCCTATTGGGTTAATAAATCCCCAAGTCAAAGGTGTTTCCCAAGGGAAATCCATCTAAGCCATGTATGAGTATGAGGTGGAATGGGGTAAGACTTCTGGGCATGGGGTTCGTCATATACAAGGGTTCATATTGTCTCATTTATGGGTGCCTTTGTAGAGGGTGTGTTGCCCTTCGTCTGTGATGCAACATTTTTCCAAGCCCATTTTCCATTAATTTATTAGAGTGTTTCCAAGTTGAAGACATGTGGAAGTCATTAAACTAAGCAATAAAAACAAATCCCACTCATGCTCTACCTTGGTTACACTTGATCATGCTTTCCCAAGTTGAAGACAATAAGGGGCACTAAAAAGGAAATGCATAGCCCACATACGCTCTACCATGGTTGGAAATGATTGATTAATAAGTTATTCATTTTATGGGTCCCTTATTTTTCTTGTGAGAAGCATTTCATTTCTTCTAGGATCCCTGGGTGAGCATCTGGAAGGTTTATTATTGGACTTTATCTTTTGCCAGCTACATTTCCCTCTGGGCCTTCAACAACTTCTTCCCATGAAATGAGGTGCAATCCCTTCTTGGGTCAGTGCACCTGAAGACCCAAAAGATGAGAAAATGAAATGGTATAAGTATGGAAAGTGATAAGTATAATCGGGAATGGACGATGAATTTTCAAGGAACTCCCCAGTAGCACCCTATTCTCAAGGGTGACCAACTTACTAGGACAAAATGACACCCACCAAGGTTAAATAAGGAAAATAGTATAATTTCCAAGCAAACGTTTTGTAATCAGGAAATAATTTTTTGCAACATATTCAAATGCTTCAATTATTAGAGTGACACTTACCATGATACCAAACTTATTACCTCATGAAGCAAGACCTATTTTCCTTTGGGCCAGACCGGTCTGATGGATGTTGCTCTGCTGGTAGTGATGTATGGTGATGCATCAATGAATATGAGGGCCCCTATGGGGCTATTCTAGTCAATATGGCTCTCTAAACTCCATGTCTTCTACCTGTGGGCCTCAAGAAATGATCTCCTTATTTACCCCTAGTCTTAGGGGGGTAACCAGAACTTTCATTGTTGGGTTGTTTGGTGATCCATGGGACTAGAATCCCCGATGAAAATGACAAAAGTAGGCCCAAGGATTGGGGTCATTCATCTGGAAGGCTGTTGGGCCAGGTGGAAGAAGCTACATCTGTGCCACATCGGATGGTGTAAGTGGTAGAAGCCATGTGGCATTAAAGAGGACTTTGGCACATAGAGCTTAAAAAAATTCAAAAGGACATAACTTTAGATCCAGAGATTCAAACTAGGTTTAGTTATATCCATTGGAAATCTCTTAGCGATCAAAATCCATCTATGGTCCTTAGAAATAGATAAGAACTAATTTGAGGAAGAGAAAATCTTAACATCCCACCAGCCTAAGAGAGGGTTAGGGTTCGGGTGTGTTACATAAAATTCAGAAGAATTTTCCCCACATTATGGAGGAACTTAACATAATGGAGACCTTTGATTCCTAAAGGGGGATGATTGATCTAGGTGGATATAGGTGGCCACCCAAATCTACCACTGCCTCAAAAATGGTCCTACATATTGCTAATTTTATAGTAGTTTTGTAGATTCTAAAATTTTGGCACATTTTTTGAGAACCTCCCATGCATTTATGGTAATTGACATGGCTTGGAAATATTTGATTACCAAGCCAACCAAACACATAAAGATAAGAACAATATTTGAAATGGTCCAAGGTATTCCCCAAACAGAGTTCATATGCAAAAGTTGCAACATGAGGAAGTTGTTGTATCAACTAGGCTCTTCAAGGCATGCATTTATTTTTCCACCTCATCTCGTAGGGTTAGGATTTTGGATCTTATGGATTTTATCTTTTATTATTTTAAAGATTAATATAAAAGACAATCTCAACCTCTTGTATTGGGATTTTTACAAATCAGCATAACAAACACATCTCTTTTCAAATATAAGCTACCACCATTCTAGACAGTTTGTATTCTTGTGCATATTACAATGTTTTCACTATTTCACTCATTCATACATTTAGGTTTCACTATATAACTATGGTATTTGCAATATGTATGTGTTATTCAACCTATTATTGCTATCTTCAATTCATGTTCAACATAATTTGGATCATCTAAAATTCCCAAAACTTTAAGCTATTATTTTAGCTGACTCTTTTGTGTAAATTTTTCTTGCCACATGTCATTTTTTTATTGGGTCATTTGATTCCTTGTGGCACTTTGTTATTTGTCCATGTTAGGTACTTACACGAAACCTATTTGTATGTGTCCTTCATATCCCTTTTTGTTTTATGTTATGTTTCTTTGATAGACCTAACACTCTTCGTTTACCCAATTTCATGATGAGTGGTTGACATCCATCATGCCCTGATCTAGCATAACCTCACAAATCCACCCAAAAGCATGGACCCAAAACTTAATTACATTGGAACTCATCCAAGAACTCAAAATCTAGTATGCAGAACCATTGCATGGCTATTTAAATCCACCTTCCTTCTCAGATTCGATACCAATTCCAATTCAATTAATCTAAGTATTTGCAATCCAACATGGATCATTTATGGAACAACTCTTGGAAATCACTCAAACCCAAAACATTATCCCTATAGATTTTTCCTGAGACTTTTGAAGTCTACTGTGGTATCTCATTGCACAAGGTCTAAAACCACCTTGGCTCTTCATACAAGAAGTCCTTTATTCTAATTCATGTAACTCCAAATGTTTTGCATTTGCCTCTCAAGCTCCCTTTGACAATGTCCAAAATCCACTCAACCATTCTTGGACCCAAACTATTTTATTAAAATTGATTGCATGGGAATTTAGGTCCATTGTACAAAACTCTATAAATTCATAAGGCTTCTTCCAAACCCAATCCTCATTCCAATCAAGCTTGCATGGGTGTTTCAAGTCCAACATGCATCCTGTATGTTTTGGAGATTTATAGTATAGAAATTCACATATAGATTCTTTATAAAACAAAAAGAAAACAATAACAATCACACACGGTACTTAGACATTTACACTAGAAACCATTAACTAGGAAAACCAACAAATGTTTAGAGCCACACATATAACTCTCACTATATTAACTTCACCATTTACAAATACAATATATATGATTATGTGGAATCCAAAAACTTAATCCATTGACTTGGATTAGATTACAACTTTAATTCCTCAAATGGAATTAGAAAACCGTGTGCCAAAACCACCCAAAACAGAACAAAAAAATTGCCCGTATGTTTTTTGGGGGGGCTTCACCCCCAAACCCTCAAACAGGGTGGGATACTATGCTCGGTGCTCTAACCATGGAAATAATATAACACATACCCAAAATTCTATCACTTGTTGTTTTCTTTTCATATAGGGGGCCCAAAGAATATTGTTGGAGATATTACACACACCTAGGATTTTCATTTTCTTTTCTTTTCCCAAGTTTATTTGGCTATGTTGAGGGTCCTTTAGTTTGAGATATTATCCCCTCATTGAGAATATTGTCCCCTATACAAGGGTGCCACATACCCTCCAGTCAATTCTCAGTTACTGTTCATTTAGACTAGTTGAGTGAAGTGTTGCATGCCAACATTGGTTTTATCACCAAGTGTTGCATACTAACCTTGGAATCATCACCAGTGATGCGCATGCCACATGTGTGAGTGATATCCTCCTCATTTCACTATGGTTTATCTAGTTAACTGATGACCGCATGGCCAGTTAACTAGGAGTAGGTGGCAGTTGAGTCCAATGACTGCTATTGTGTGTCAGATCTCTATAGAACACTCCTAATGCACATTAATTGACCACCATGAAGAGTTAGTTGTGTGATACAAAGTATATCACTTGGATTGTATCATTTTTCTCATTTGGTTAATATAAATTATTTCATTCTTTCCTCCATTTTTGTCTCTTCTCTTCACACCATTGCATGTTGTCTATGCTTCATTGTTAGCTAGATATTTTGTGTGGGTATCTCAGAAACTCTATATGGTATCAGATCCCACAAAACACTAGCAAGGATTGTCACCAACACTCTTTTGCAAGTATCGAAGACAGAACAAAGTAGCAGGAAAGATGGAATTTCCCGCATATTCCATTCTAACGCCATATAACTATTTTGAATGGAAGAAAATGATTATAATCCATCTTAGGGGTAAAGGCTTGTACTAGATATTCATGGCCATGGAAGCAGAACCCACCTCAGCATTGGAAAAATCCAAGTACCTAAATCGCATGGATGAGTCTCACGGTCTCTTATGCATGACTATTCCTCCCGATCTATGGTTTCACATCGATGCATGCAAGACACCAAATGAGATCTGGACCACCTTGGAAGGACTCTTTAGAAAGCAAGATGAAATGAGGGGCCATTTGATTGAAGTAGAACTAAACTCGTTCGATCCAAAGAAATTTGACAATCTCCAAGATTTCTTCACCAAATTTAAATCTCTCCTCCGTGAATTGAAAGACTGTGGTATCGACAAATCCAAACAAGAAAAAAAAATAGTTCTTGCTATCATGGAAAAACTTGGACCGGAATTTAGTGTTTTTGTCTCCATATTTCATTCTACTAGATTCACCATAAGAGCAACCTGGACCATGCCTTCATTGTCACATTTTATTGAGGCTTTGACACAGGAGAAGGATAAGCTCATTCATATGGGCATAATCGAGGGCCCAAAGGCACATGCACTTGTTCTGCATGATGGTAACAACTCTCAAAATCCTAAATCCAAAAGGAAAGGCAAAGAAAAGGCATGTGCAGATCTAAATAATGAAGGGTACTCCAAACCCTTCAATGATTCCTCTGGTTCCAAAGGTGGAAAAGGAAAGCAAGGGAAGAGGTGTGGTTACTGCAATTACAAAAACCATCCATAATCTTCCTGCATGAAGAAGCAGATTGATAATATGGCTCAAATCCTTCGGAAAAACAATATCGAGGACTTCATTCATGAGGCTATTGTAACGTCCCCAGCCACCTACAGGCCGAGAAACACCGCTACTCGGACACAAGCATTTTTAATGAATTTAAAAAAATAACACATAGTTACTACTACCATACAGACTCAAATGGAATTGATAGTAAGTCCACATGCAACATAACACATGATAATATTTCAAGAATCACAGACATGCATAACATACATAATTAAGGACGAAAATGATACTTATCTTTTAACTGGAGTAAAATAACCAACTGCATGCAGACCTTCGATGCACCTCCCAGCCTTAGACCACACTGCTCGTCACTCTCAGCAGTGGGTCACCCCTGAAATGGGACTAAACTCCACCGGGTTAGGGATTCCTAGGCTAGACAAGGTCAATAGGAAAGTCAAACAGTTTAAGAGGAAGGATTCTCTCCAAGGAGCCACTTACACTCACTGCTCACAGACTCTCATTCCCCACATGCTTGTCCCACCCCAGGAGTATACACCTTCACTGTCACACAATCCATCGGCTACTCCACCTCCCTTACCTTGGGCTTCAACAACAAGCCGAACCAAAATTCTCAGAGCTCTGTAGCAGCTACGAGACTCCCTCCAGGAGAACCCACTTTATCAACGCACTCTCTCACCTGGAAAGAGTTGCTCACAGGCCTGACAACCTTCCTCTTCAACCACAAGCCTGACAACCCACCTCTTCTACCAATCTTCAACTCAGTTACAACGAGGTGAGGACAACATCAACAGTTCAATACAACTCAGGAAAAGGCAACAACCAAAATTGGGTAAGGTGCGACTCGGTTTTGGCAAGTGCAGATAGGTTGGGTTCACATGAAAACACAGGTTGACTTTTCCCTGTTAGCAGTTTCAGAGGTGTGTGAAGATGTAGAGGTCGTCAACAGAGGCCAAATGGGTTAGGCGAAGGATGGAAGGATGGGGAGTGAATGCCCAACACGAGATGACTCTCCATCTTTAACTGCATGCGCCCAGGTCGACACTCGTCTTCCTAGAGATGCATGCACTCCATTTAGCATTCGTTCCCTTTTCCAGAAACTTAGGATAAAACATATCCTTCTAATCATATTTTGGAATAATAATAAATTATTATTCTCTTGGACTGAAGCCCTTAGGCGTAGCCCCTCTTTTCAACCTCTCAGCCTCCTCTCCCTTACCCAACCTACTGGAGGTTAGTCCCCCATACTCTTTCTTTGTGGTCAGTCTACACGCAACAATGTTCATATTTTATTAATGATCTGCATAATTACATATACAAAAAACAAGCTCCTCAACTTTAATGCCTAGGCTTTCCGGCCTAGTAACACATAAGATTACCATCTTATAATTGTTCGGCTCACCAACCTACAAAACTTGTTTACAATTCATAAATACAACTGGGGCTCGTTATTAGGGATATTACAATCCCCTCCCCTTATTTTTGCATTGTCCTTAGTGCAACTTATTTACAAAGCATCAACAAGATTTTAAAAATATTCAAAAAGATGTGGGTATTCTGCCTGCATAGCATCCTCATGCTCCCATGTCACGTCCTTAGGACCGTACTAGGTTCATTGGACCTTTACAAGCCCTATGTCTCTATTCTGGAGCTATTTTCTCTTCCGGTCCAATATGCGCACCAGATGCACCTGCAAGACGCCTTCTTGCTCCACCTGAACCACATTCCAATCAATCACATGATTAGGATCAATTATATATTTCTTAAGCAATGAAACACAAAACACATTATGTACAGTCATGGATGCGGGAAATGCAAGCATATATGTAACTGGTCCAATCCTTTCTAGGATTTCAAATGGCCCACAATATCTGGCTACCAACTTGGAATAGTTTCCTAACTTCAGGGAACTTTTGTTGGCTTTCACTTTCAAGAAAACATGATCACCCACTTTAAACTCCCTGTGGGTCCTGTTCTTATCAGCATAACTTTTCTGCCTATCTTGGGCAACCTTAAAATTCTGCTTAATCTTCAGCATTTGCTCTTCCATTTCCTTAAGAAACTTTGGTCCAACCACTGCCCTATCAA
>JZKD02S1953385.1:0-18550 GCA_000966675.3 Picea glauca
TTTCCTCTATCGTTTTGTCTTCCCTCATTCTCCATGTTTAAGACATTACCTAATGTCTCACCTGTGATTTTCCGTTGCATTTCCTAACTAAGGATAACACCAACAACATCATCAAATTTTTAAACGTTTGAACCAGAGACAAAGTTACTTACAACCATGTCCAATCCATTCCAACTTTCTGGAAATAAGCACAAGATTAGAAGAGCCCTAACCTCATCATCAAAGTCCACTTTTATAGAACTTAGTTGATTAGTAACCGTATTAAATTCATTTAAATTATCTGCAATAGAACTACCTTCTGACATCTTCATATTAAATAATCTATTTATTCGAAATACCTTATTGGATGCTAAGGGTTTTTCATACAGTTTAGCCAATGCGTCCATCGGCTCCTTCGTTGTCTTTTCTTTAGAAATATTGAAAGCCATCGATGCTACTAGGCTCAGCTGTATCGTTCCTAGTGCTTTTCTGTCAAGAACCTCCCATTCTTCGTCCTTCATGGTCATCAAATTCTTTTCTATTCCACCCAATGGTAGGAATAGATCCTTCTGATATAAATAATATCCCATCTGCATATTCCATAATTGGTAGTTTTGGCCGTTAAATTTCTCAACCCTAAACTTTCCATCTTCCGCCATTGCTCCCACTCGAACCAGGAACCCTCTTTTCCTGCGAGTTACCTTTTTCTCTGATACCAGTTGTTATAAAAACAAGATCATGGAGCAATCAAATAAAACAAATGCGGAAATAAAACACAATAGGTACATAATACAATAGAGACACAGATATACGTGGTTCACCTAGTGTGGGCTATGTCCACCAGAGAAATTGTCAGGTTCTTCCTTTATTATTATCCAGCAAATGAAGGAATACAATCTACAACACACCCGTTGTAACTTCCTCTTCTTTCTCTCAAAATATCCTCTCTTAGAATATAATATTCGCAATGACACATAACCACAATACATTTCCCTCATAAAAGAGGGTTTCCTTATAGGGAAAAAAACCTAACATAACTTCTACCGTCATATCTGCAACCTTATAATGAACTGTCCATATTTACAATGAAATTACAATATACATTTACAAGGCAATTTTTCCTTCAGGGGCTTCACCTCCGAACCCCCCAGACCTTGCAAAGGGGGTAAGCCCCCTCTGCACTCCCCTGCGTGGAGGAGTGTACATTCTTCCAGGGTGTAAAGTCTTCATGGGGTATAAACACGACTAAAAACAAAGACATATGAATCAGGAAGATAATCAGGCTCCATAACCAACAATATTCACTAAACCCGTACCTAAATAATCATTTGAACATCTAAGGAAAAATATGGGAGTAATGTCCGTACAATAAAATAAAATCATGATGACAGGGGGAGCAAGAAAAAAATGGACAAGTACTATCACTCAAAACAAAAGAAGGTTGAGAAGCAGATAATTGACGATGAATCTCATTCTGGTATCAGAGGCCATGAAATTAATGTCAAAGGGGGAGAAAAGAATGGAAAAACAATTACTCATTGTTAGGGGAGCATTTTTTTTTATGATGTGTTTCCATCAATGCCAAAGGGGGAGATTGATGGAAATATCGTGTTGGCATGGATGACAACATGAAGATAAGAAATATCATAGTGGAGTATGACATGGAACTGTAGTAAAATCTACATGAATGATGAGTTATAGGAACACAGTGGACTACCAAAATATAGGGGATCACCTGGTTGAGTGCTTTAAAATAATAAAAGAATGAGACAATTTCAATTACTACATTGGTTGATTTGAGTTGTCATGGTGGTTGTATATTCTGTTGAGACATGATCGTGATGAAAAAAATGAATACTGACGAGTCACCCTCTTGACTACTTTCTCGTGCACTATCATTTCAGAGTGTAGTCGAAGGGAAATTTGTTGATGCAGCACCAAGAACCCTTGAGTTTGTTCATATCAACATGGTAGTCGATATTTCATAGAAAGTTTTTTTCATCATTCTTTCCAGGCCAAATTTGGATGACCCTTCAAACCCAAACAATTTCTAGTAGCCACCAATGGTTAGATCCACTTATACAGTCAATTGTTGAATAAATTGTCATTGATGTCAAAGGTTAGTAAGTGATCAAATATATGTCAAAGGTTAGTAAGTGATTAAATATAAATGTGACCTTGGTATCACTTTAAGACATACAAAAGTGGAAACAGAGTTTATGAAAAAGTGGAAATGAAAGTGGATTAAATATAAATATGACCTTAATAAATAACAAAAGTTGAAAAGTAGGGTGGAAGTGGAATTTACGTAAAGGATGAGTAAACATGAAAGTGGAATAAATAAAAAGGTAAAAGTGAAATTGGATTAAATAAAAAGGTAAAAATGAAGTTGGATTAAAGAAAAAAGGTAAAAGTGAAAGAACACTTGGTATTTACAAACCATGGTTGTATTTACCTATGGTAAGGTCAAAAGTTAATTAAATCATGATAGTCAAAATCTATTGACCCAATTGAAAATGTGACTAAACGATCTAAAAGGCACAATGGTTGATCTAAAAGGCACAATGGTTCATTGCAAACATTGTATTAGTTAAAATACTATGATTAATATCTTACATTGAAAAGGAACATACTTATAATGAAGAGATACATTCCTATATGGAAGAGGTGTAATTGTTTAGTTGTACATGACCATTGGAAGACTATATAAACTAAAATTGTTGTTGAAAGAGGTTGTGTCTCTGGGATTGAAATCTAAATATCAATAACAGTGTGAGAGACCAAGAAAGTGAATGAAGATATGTAGCTGGAAAAAAAAAGATTATGAATATTTGAAGATTGAAATACTTATCATAAAAAGGGAGGTTGGATGGTGCTAGGGTAGGTTGGACCCTGCAAAGGAGGTTGTAGCCTCCTTCCATTTGAAGTTGGTAAACCAAGGTGTTGCAACATCTTCTCAATTATAGTTGAATAAACTAGGGATTTGGTGCTTCCTTCCATTCAATGCTGGTGAAATCTAGAGGGGTTGCAGCCTCCTAGTTGGTGTTAGTAAAACATGGACTTGGTGTTTCCTTTGAGTTGGAGCTCATAAATTAAATGTAATCTTTATTAAAAATAAGAAGAACATTTGTTGCTTTTGGGTTTTCCATGTTAAAATTATGTGTATTGTACCTTTCTATTGATCATTTGTTTTAATTTGGTAAAAATAATAATGAATTGGTTTTAAATTGTGGAAAAAGGATAATATTGATTCACCCCCCTTCTCAGTATCAAACAATATTCCAACACCAAAAACCATTGGTCAAGGGCTTATATATATTATTCTTTGTTTCCACCTGAAGAAAAGAACAACAATGATGTTTGGGTGCCTGGAATTGATAAATAAGGATGTGTCCCATAAGTATTTGATGCAAAAGATTTGGTATATGGTGCACGAATAATTTTCAAAAGAATCAGAGAATTATCAAGTTAAATGGACGGTCCCCAATTTCATTATCATTGGAAAATTTCAATGAAATTCTCAAACTACCAAAACCTACAACAACATTCAAAGTCGAGAAAGCCAAATATTTTATAAAAGCTAAAAATGGTGGCAAAGATTTTTTACCTCTATGTTTTGAAGACCCAACCATAGTCCCGAAAGATTTATCTACAATTCAGGTTAGTTTATTTAAGATGCCTTATAAAGAAAAGACTTGGTTTATTGCTAGGGTATTGGGACTGGAATCAACTGCAAATATCTTGCCCCTAGCTCTTTATGTCTTGTATTATTCTGTTAAAGGGAAAAATATTTTCGATTGGTCCAAAATTATATCTTATGAGATTTTGTTCCAACTCTCAAATTTAAAAAAGATAAGAAGTTTTACATGTCTGTGCACCTGGTCTTCGCTATTGTCTATTGTCATGTATTTCAAGGACTGAATTTATTAATAAAAGTTTATGCTAAAGTAGATCCAATACATACTTGGTATCCTTCTCTTTGGAAACAAAAAACAATGTATCACTTTTATGAATTCTATGATTCTTTCCTTTCTTCTTTCAAAAAACTTATGTTTGGGAATAATACCTCAAGGTTATCATTGGAAGCAACGGCCCTTTTAATTAAGAGGGGAAACTTTGAGTCCAATGAAAAATACAATATAATTCGAGTTTATTTCTCCCAGGAAGCACCAATTTATCTACCATTTTATGTCTCTGATAAAATTTTCATGATAGAAGTATGTAGATAGTACACATTCTGGGAAAATTTCTTTCTTCAAAGAAAGAAAAAATAGTTTATTGTATTTCCATGGAAATTTAGTGAAATCACATACATTATAAGAAAAACATCCCCACTCTATTGCAAATGTAGTCTTAGTCTTATCTTCCTCATTGATTCTGACCTAATGATATCCTGAGAATCCATCAATGAAAGAATATACCTCTTTACCTCCCACCAAACCTTTAGTTTTATATGAGGATATTCTCTAGGTGCCTTTTGAATTTGATCTTTGGGTGCCAGTTTGAGTTTGATCTCTGGGTTCTAGTTTGATATGGATGGGGCTCTTCTTTATGTGCCACCAAAATTGATGAATTTGCAACTCAATTTGACCAATATAATTTGAATCTAGTAGATTTAATAAATAGGTTTGACCCTCAATAGTTCTTCATGGACCACATGGTTTCAATAGGTTTCAGTGTATCATATATAAACACATACATATATGGAGAAGAAGTATTGATTGGATACATTGAGACAATTGTTAGCACAAATGAAGCACACAGACAACATGGAAACATTGTGAATGAAAGAAGTTTGAAATCTTAGATCTCTTCCCCAAAAATCGTCATACCCAGACATAATCCTGAACTTGCCACTCAGGATATAAAAAATTATTTGGTTGAAAATTTAGGTGACGACGATGATCCTCAATGTCCCAAAAACAATATTGAAAAACCCCACAAGTTGCCTATAACTAGAAAAAGAAAAAGACAAAATAATCAACAAGAAATGGAGGAAGACATACCCAATGAATATATTCTTCTTGAAAATATGGAGCTTGATGCAAATATTGAAGACATAGGGTGTCCAAATGATGAGCAGAGGATCCAACCTAGTGATGAATTGGTAATTCAAGAACCTATCTTTTTTTAGGAAGAATATTTGACCCTACACAATGCATTATTTGATAAAGATTTGAAGAAGCTATTATTTGAACATGTGAATTCAAAGGGAAAGAAAATAAAAGATACAGAGGTGGATTTGAATAAAAAATCCCTCACATTCACAAAGTTACTGGTGATGCTTTAGAGGTTTCAGTTGACAAAATGGAAGCTGAGAATGTGATATTAAAAGAAAGAGTTGGGGAATTACAGTGCGTTTTGATTCTGCCACCTATTTTTGTAAGTCCGATGGTAGCTATTCAACCTAGGAGAAATCCCAATGATACACCCAAGTCGAGCTCAAAATTGAAAGGAACATCAAGCTTGTTAGTTGTTGTCAGAAATTTTGTTAGTGGAAATATTAAAAAGAGAATGACTCTTATTATTGAAGCATGGGATAAGAGGAGCAATATTGTTTCATTTGGGTCAAAATTAAATAGTTTTAGAGAATATGTCCAAGATGATTTGAGTAATGAAGTAGAGTTTTAAAAGACATTGTTATCACATTTACTTTGAAAATTTCTGGTATGATCAAGCTAAAAGGGAAAGAAGAGGATTTACCTTCTCCATCCATAATCAAACAACTAAAGGCTTGTTGGATCAATAAGATAAAAGTATTGAAAGAAATATTGGATGAGTGTGATGTTGTAGTTGTCAAGAAAGAAGCATTATATTGCAAATTGACTGAGATAGGCCTGGCAAGAACCATAGGATAAGTACAAGACCCAAAATTAATATTGAATTCCATATTTATGACAAGGCACCAATTTGAAAAACACATGGAAATACTAAAGGGATTATCCATACAGAAAATTAATATCATAATTGGATATAATGAAAATGAAATCGAAAGTTGGTTAGTGAGCTATGCAAATAAAAATGAAGACATAGAAGATACTCTTCTCCAACTTTCATATGAATTGAGAGAATTGGAAGGAATATTATTTGATATAAAAATTAGGCAAGAGATGAATGTGGCCCCAATGAAAGATTACATAGAAGATTGGTTAAAGCGAGCCTTAATTAAGATAACTGAAGAGGATCAGTTGCAGTCAGTTGGAACCTGTCATGCAACCACTACAAAAGAGGATACAAGAGGAACATCATCAAGAAAATGAAGGGAGAGAGATACCATCATAGTAAGTTTCAAATTGATCACATTCCTTTCCATTCTTCCCTCAGAATTCATCCAATTATATTTTATCTATCATAAATAAAATATAATCGACTTCTGATCGCTTCCTCTTTTCTTTTTAGGTCTTGCATCGCCCTTGCTCTGTTCTAGTCCCATTTCTGCTCTTTCTATTTACATTTCTTATTTTATGGTCCATGAGAGCCAATCCCAGTCTAATCTTGGACAAACACCTTTTATTTTCCAAAGACTATTACAGTGTATTTATTTTTTAGAAAAATCCATAGAGCTACTTTAGGGTTAATTTTAATTGTATCTTTGAACTTTGAGCATTTGAGTAAAATATATTTGAAATTAACCTATCAAATCTTGTTTTTATTTTAATCAAAACATTCATTTAAAGTTCTTTGATTTATGTGGGCCCTTCATTCATCTTCCCTTAAATGTGAGATTCATGTTATAATTATTTCTTTGTGTTATATTTCTGTAAATTTTATTTATGTTATGAGTGAAGATTCATGTTCCATTTCTCAAGAATTCTTGGTGTGTGTATCTTTTTTTAAAGTGTTTTTATTTATTTGAGTGAAAAAAACTGGAGTTTGATGTCATCATTCTCCCATATTTGTATTGTTGTTCCAACATTTTTCAAAGATAAATCCAAAAGAAATTAAAGAGGAGTACCACCTTTATAAAAATGAAGGGGGCGTTTAAATCCTCACGAGGTTGTTGTTTTGATCTTAACATATTCAAACATCAACAACTACATTGGTGATCGACTATTTCCTTTGGTAAATAAAACTTGCTCACTGATTTCGTTGAGCCCCGATCATCAACCATCGACCTTCAACGCTTTCTCTTGGAAAACCAATATTCCCCATAAATCTGGATGAACCCCGATCGTCGACAATCGTCCATAGACAAATTTCCTTGGAAACCAACTTGTTTACAAATTTTGTCGAACCCCAATCATAGGCTATCATCCATTTCTTGGATGACATGGAAGCTATGCTGACATGGCATGACATGTGGATGTTGACATGGCATGAAAAATGAATGTTGACATGGAAATTTGGCTAATGTATCATGACACATGGACCGTGATGTGGAATAACACATGGACATTAGTGAGGGAAGACACATCATCCTCCCCCTTCCTTTCATTAGTGATCAACAATTTATTTTGTACGCATGAAAAATTTCACCAATTTATTCTAACCTCTGATCATTAGCCATCGGCGATTTAAAACTTATCTTTGATGAACTGAACAACTCGCTAATTTCATCAAACTACCCATAGGAAATCGACGATTTCCTTTGGTCGAACCAAACACTTCACTAAACTCGTCAATCCTATCTTCGACCATCGACGTTTTCTAGTTGGAAACTGAAATTCTTCGTGAATCTCATCGATCCAACCATCGACCATTGACAATTTTAATTGGTGAATAAAAAACTTCTCCCAACTTGTCGATCCGACGATCTTCCATCATCAATTTTTGTTGGAAAACCAAACACTTAGAAATTTTCAACCAATTTAGAGATGAATCTAGGTCGTCGATCTCCCATTCAAAATGATCGTGTTCATTAATTCGCCAAACTTTTCCCAACTCCATGGATGAATATTGACCATCAATATTCTCCATTTCCCAATCGCCAAAAATGAATCTTGACTGTCGATTTGTGAGATGTTTCCAATCTCCAAAAAACATGTATGTTTTTAATTACATTTACAATGAAATCTGGGTCGTTGATCTCAAACTCAACCACGATCTTGGTCATCGATGTTGGACATAGTGTCATTAATGTGTTGTCATTGATGTTAAACTGTTGGACGATCCACAGATTTTATAGCTCATGTGGGTTAGCGACTGAAGATTAAAGCTCAGAAGAGATGACGCGATGAAACTCAAATCAAATCAAGACTGTTGATACTCATGCGACAAATCAACGACAAGGATGAATTGCAAAGAGCGAAAGGAGAATTAGACATCGTGCTATTTCCAATCCCACAATTATTCAGGACCATTAGATCCTATAGCTTCAAAGATCGATGATTGTGGTCGACTCACCAACAGACGCACAACTTCAAATTGTAGAGCTTAGGTGACGAGTTAAATCACTCGCATGTTGTGGTTCCGCAATCATCCTTGATCTTCAATCTGCTTTGAGATTCTTCACGACCGTTGGATCACTTTAAGTGGAAGGATAGGATAAGCAAGGAAAAACGGTTGAGAATTCGATTACCCGAATACCCATCAACCGTCGATCTAAAACCATGATCAATNTGCCCAAAATCTACATGTAAAATATGACTCTCCTCTCCATACAAATTTCTCTTCTTCTCCCTTGCTTTCTTGACTCTCACTTTTCCAAAAGATGATTGTACTTCAACCCCATGCTCCCAATAACTCTGGGATGTGACTCCTCACACCCACTCTCTTAATGAGTTTAATGATTGGTTTTGGGAACACTCAACAACAAATAGAAGCTCTATACACAATGATAACAATTCCAAGAATGTGGGTTTGGATTAATACCCATGTATAATTCCCCTTTGGACCCCTCTCTCTCTCGTGGAATCATATCCCCCATCATTATCATCCCTCTTGTATCCCACCCAGTGATTATCATCTTTATTAATTAAGCATTTCAATGTTCATAATACATATTTCAACCCTCGTCCATGCTAATCAATACTGACTCTGTATCCCAAACCTATCAATTCACTAGCCTAAATGAAATTTATACAATTACATTGTAATTTACGAGGTTTAAAAATAGAAATGTTAGATCACACATGGTTTTCCATTCAACCAAACAAGAAATAAGAAATAAGCTAAATATCCATCAAACCAAGAAAGAAACATGATAGACATACATGGAAGAAGTTAAAAACGACGCATATGTAGTCAAACTGACATTTTCTCGTCATCCGAGGATTGTTATGCGACTATGATGGGGCATCCCTTTGAAGTAGACATCATAATTGACACCAACAATATAATTTGTACACTTCAAAGACCGTTCCCAACTTGGCACCAAACCCAACATTGCCACTATTTCATTGTGGACGATTGTCCATGTGTGTCCAAGCATCTGCAACTACCTTTAAAGGAGTTGAATGTTTCCAAGGTATTGCCTTTGTTTCAACATCGTTCGCTTGTCCCCACATGATATCATAAGAAGTGAACATTTCTGGTGCAGAGAATATTTCATATTTATTTTTTCTAGGTGAAATAGAGTTACTTCTCTACTTTCCCCATGCAAACTGAAATGAAGGTATCTGAGAACTCGGGTGAACTATTTGTTGATATAACATAACTCGAACCCTGAACTTGCACACCACGTGCTCGATCAACTACCCACTCATCTAATCGAGTCATCCACCTATTCTCTCATCCAACAAATATCATTTATCTCGGGACTTTGAAGTGCATGGATTTTATTTTGATCTCACCTTCTCATACCACCATACCACTTTAAATGCACGTGTCAAAGTTTGGTTTATCTCATTAGTAAATCTGACTTCAACAACTTTAAATGCACGGGTCCAAAACACATTAGTAAATCTGACTTCAACAACTTAGGTACTACTTTTGGATGTACGACATGGTTTTTTTATTGACATAAATATTGGCCACCAGGACTTTATAATAACCTTTCTCTCACCAAAATCTATAACATTGATTTGGGATAACCTTTTGCTTACCGAAGTCTTGGAATATGGGATCAATATTTCACTATATAAAGCCTAGAATTTTTTGAGAAAACAATAAAAATAATATAAAAATATGAACTATGGTGGAGGGTGCTTTATATAGTTTTAACAATAAATATAATCAATGATTATATGGGTATGGTATTTTTTCAAGGCTCAAATGGTTCAGAGTTATTATAGTACTCACGTGACTCATTAGAATATTAATTGCAAGTATAAGAAGATGGTCAAGTCATTAGAATATTAATTTTGAAAGTATGAGAAGATGGTCAAATCAAAGAAAAATTTAACAGCTAAGCTAATGAATTTAAAAGTTACAACCAAATGTAAAAGTGATTTGAGAAAGGGAAAACCGATCAACATATTGGGTAATTACATCAAATAATGTTTTCACTTTAAATACACTCATTACCATGCAATTTAAGCCAATGCATTTGAATTTACAACATCTTTCTCCTACTAGGGATGACACTTCCCTCTGAGGCATCAAGAACCGTAGACCTGTATCTTAAATTCTTTGAGCATGGAGTCATTATTCTTATATCAAACTTCTCTTTTTTGACAACCTTTGAATGTAAAACTTGCTCATGCTGAGACCTTCTAACTCTTTCTCTTGAGAACTTGGAATGGTTTGATTCACCTTTTCTTTGAAACCATTACCTTCATTCCTTTTATGCTTTCTAAAAAGATTGTCAAATGGATGTGTTTGAATATGGTTTTTATGGGTTTTGTTCTTTGTTTTTATCCTTTTTATTGGAAAAGCTCTCCATATTCATACAGGTAGTGGTGCATATGCATCTCAAAAGAAATAGAAGGGATTATTTTCCCTTTATTTATGGCTATACTAGTCCAACAAGTACCCTTTATCAATATTAGAATCAAGATGATTTTTTGTTGGTAATTATTCATAGCCATGTTTGGCATATTTGATGAAAAACTCATTGTATGCAACTATATTAGTGTTTGTTACTATTAGTGGAAATTTCTCAAATTTATATGTCTAGACAATTTGGTGAATCATTTTTATGTTCCATGCATCTATATATGAAAAAGCTTAATGATTTGCTAGAAAATATTTCCACGGATAATAAAATGATTAGTCATGAATGTTTATCTTTTGAAAACAAAGACTCTTCATATTTATAGATCTATTATCATAAGAAATATTCTTGTCAAAATTTGGATTAGATTCGTCTTAAAGATTTTCAATGAAAGAACTCTCCTTTTGTTCTCCAAATCAAAAAAACCCTAAATTATTGATAAGGAGATAAACAAAAATGCTAATGTACTAATAGACCCCTTTTTCCCTCAATATTTCGGTAGATTTGTCAGAGGAATGATAGATTTGTTTGCAATTACATGACTCAATATGCTATCAAAGGTGAGTTTGGTTATGGTAAGATAAAATATTTTATTTTTCTTCATTTTCGGTCTATTTTGGTGTTGCTTAAGGTAATTAGTTACAATGGGTTAGGATTAAATGCCAAATTTCTAATCTCTCTCCGTCTTAACTCTAAAAAATGTATGATGAGTATTCATTTACCAATAACATGGTCTAAAAGTGTTGGGGCAGGGTTAATTTTGAGGGGACTTCTAATGATTGAGTAATAAAATACTGATTCATACGTGAATTCCTCTCTTTCCTTATTGGTGTCACTACACTACTAAAAAGTGTCCATAGCCTATGGTGTAGTCACCCTAGCATCATAGGCATTGTTACACTGCCAGTGGGCATCCATAGCCCCAGTAGAGATACCTGCATTTCCCAATTGAATTTTCTTTCACCATATTTATTTTATTTATGATTTAATCACTTTTAGATGGGGGAAATCAATGTATTTAGACATAGAGGGATCATGTCTATTTTTTAAGATGAGATGGATATGCCCACGTCATAATTTATACCCATTAAATATGTCCATCCCCATGGTCTTGAAAGAAATTCTTCATCGTGTACCTAACAATTCATGTAGTGGATATTTCTTCCTTATCAACAATAGGTATGTCTTCCTAGTGGAATCTTGAATAGCTATGGTGTCGCCAGGTGAAATTTTCTTGAAAATATATTCTTGAAACAATTTAGCAGCCTGTTGTCTGATCTTGTTCACCAGCATGACTCAAAACTTGTCATGTCATTTCCCAAAGAAAGAAATTGTTCAACTTCGTTCCCCGACAATGGCACCAAAACAGATGTTGTTCCTTGAGACATTCTTGGCTATAGAACTATGCCAATGCACCCTATGGAATTAATCTTACTTCCCACTTTAGGCTAAAAGGAAAAGTCCAATAGCTATAGGGGGTAGCCCTCATGAATACAATATTCAACATAGCTCGTTATGTATGAAGAAAATAATAAAAGAAAATGTCTTGTAAAAGTCGAATACAGATATGAACAACAACAACAACAACAACAACACAGTTTATCAAATCCAAGTGGGCATCGTATTCTCTATTTCCCAGGATATCAAATTTAAAGAGATGACAGAAAAAATAAGTTACTTTTAGTACTAGCAAGTAATATTAGAATTAAAAAAAAAAAATAGAAGCCTCAATGACAATGGAGGAATATGACAGACCAAAGAACCTATAGCTTCAGAGGAAATGTTGGATTATTAACCTAATATGCAATGTGTAGCTATCTAAATATGTGTCAAGAAACTATAAGAAATCAGTGTTCAAAGTCATGTACGATGGAGCACTAAAGACCAAATCACTGTATAAACATTCTCTACTAAACCACTAATTATAGTTTCATTAAAATGCTCAATTGATACAACATCATGAGATAATGAATATCATTCATGAACAAAGATTACACCAACTGAACTTTAATGAAACTTAGAAAGAAAATTCATAATAAAATGTTGAACAATTCAAGCATTTAATAAACCATAACTTCGTAACAAGATTCTCAAAACATATTTCAAATAACTAAGAAACAAGAATTTGATTAACAAAAGAAAAAGTTACAAACTTGGCAAAACAAAGGGATGAATCCTCTCTTCATATTCAAAACTATGCCAAAATTGTCTTTACATATCCCTCATACTTACTAGAACAACCGCATTATAAAAGTGGTTGATATATGTCGATAGACATTATTAGTAGTCATTCTTAAAAAACTAATAGCATCTATTGACATATATGAACCACTTTTATAATGTTTGTGGTTGTGCAATTTAATACCTCAGGTATCCATTTTCGTTTTGCATGGGATTTAATGGCATAAATAACGTTGGTTTTTTATTTAGTTTTTGTGCGACCTCATTGCAACAAAAATGGAGGCACGTTAAGAATATGATGTAACCATGTTCAATTATTCTATGTTATGTTTTGGCTGCAAAATTCATATCCTAATACACATAACAAACAATTGATTCCATACAATGTTGGAAGGTTTACAGTTGGGAGTAAGCTTGTCATTGATGGCAAGAATAGTGATGGAAAATATCAACATGATCAACAACACACTGATAATGGAAGAGTAAATTCCATTTTAGAATTTCGGATACCGGGAGTTGAAGTGTCGAAACACTTCACCACCGAAGTGGCGAAATCGCAAAGTGGAGTTGAAGTGTCGAAACACTTCACCACAGAAGTGGCGAAATGCGAAATGGTGAAATGATCCTAGCCATTGGATCAAGGTTTGATCTGGGCCGTCAGATCCAGGAGGTGAATATGGCAGACCACGTCAGAAAGGACAGTTTTGGACTTTTGGATCAAGAGGATGTGTGGCGAAAGATCAGAGCTAGTCAAAAACTCCATTTCGGAGTTTCGCGAATTGCGACTTGGAGTGATGAGAATCTCCATCTAAGGATCAGCGAGATGCGAGATCATGAAAAGATCAGGACCATCAGATCACCAAGAATGAGGACTGTTGATCTGAGCTCCATCTCGGAGTCTCGCCTATCGTGATTTGAAGTGACGAGAATCTCCATCTAAGGAACAACGAGATGCGAGATCGCGAAAAGATCAGGACCGTCGGATCACCCAAAACATGGACCGTTGATCTGAGCTCCATCTCGGAGCTTCGCCTATCATGACTTGGAGTGGCGAGAACCTCCATATTAGGAACAACGATATGTGAAATTGCGATTTAATCGCAACCATCATATCAAGGTGTGATCTGGACCGTTGATTCGACTCCATTTCAGAGTTTCACGAATCACAACTTGGAGAGGCAAGAAACATAACCACAAGAATGCCAAAATCGCGATATGCGAAATCGCGATATGATCTGAGCTGTTGAATCAAGAGCAGATCTGAACCGTCGAATCATAGGACAAGTGGCAAGCGATTGGAATTTCGCTGACTTGGATTCAACGGAGCATGGTGTGGAAACTCGCGAAATATGAAGCACCTTTTGGCATAGCCTATGGTCACCATCGATGGTCACGAGAAGAGAAGGAGTTAGTTCAGATAAGCTCCATTTCGGGGTTTCGGGGATCGCAACTTGGAGAGTCAAGATGCCTCATCTCCAGATTCACGAAATGCGAAATGGTGAAAGTGCTTTCTGCATAAGCGCGTGGTCACAGCCATTGGGCACATCGATGGAATATGGAGGAAGAATCTAGAGGTGCTAAGCTTCACCACAGGGATCCCAAAATGCCGAATTATGAAATGGCAAAACAAGAACAAGATTCTTTATCCTTAATCCAACAGTTCAGGTGAAGTTGAACAAGATCGAAGGGCTACTTTTGCGCTTCTTAGTGTAACAACTAAAACAAATGATGATCTCTGCCAGAGGACTCGAAGAGTACTGAGTGTGATCGCCAAAGAAGATGAAGAGTCTCAAGGCATCTTCTAGTGGATTGAGGATTATTGATACAGGCGATTGATAGATGGAAGGGGATTGAAGTCTGTAGCTGAAAATAGAAAGAACAATCTCGTCTAAGATAGAGAAGACGAAGAGTCTCGACTGCCAGAGAGGCTGAGGAATCTCAACATGACATCCAGTGATGTTGAACGCGTGGGCAAATCATCAGAGAAGCTGAAGGGTTACCATGATGATCATACAAAGCACTCGACATGTGGAGGAGATGAACGCAATGTGAGCAGGCAGAGGGATTGCACGCATTGCATGCACAAGTAGTACAGAAGCTATAAGTACACCATACAAATAAGAGTTGGGGTTGTTGTTGGTGTAGCTGTGATTGTCGTTGTTGAAGGTGATTCATGTGTGAAGAAGGATCAGAGTGCAGCAACTGAATTGAATAGAAGAGGAACTATGTAGTGAATGGACATGGCACACATAGTATAAAAGGCAGAAGAACAGACAATGCAAGTCATGTGTGCAGGAAGGTAATAAGGTAGACAGAGCAACGAAATGCAGCAGAACAGTGATGAGTCTGGTAAGCCATTGTTGAACATTATATCACTGTAATGAGTTTCAGTAGCAAAGATTTATAAAACAGGGTGGTAGGGAGGTGCTAGGGAGGACTGTTGTCCTCAGAGGTTCAATTGGGTGCTTGAACATAGGGAATTGTAGCTTCCTTCTAGTTGGTGCTAGAGAAACCAGGGAGTTGGTGCTTCCTTCTAGTCGGTGCTAGAGAAACTAGGGAGTTGTAGCTTCCTTCTGGTGGGTGCTAGAGAAAACAGAGAGTTGGTGCTCTCAGCAAGTTGCAGCTTGCAAAAATAGAGGTTCTAGTCTCACAATGAGTTGGTGCTCATATGTATGATAATGTAAAGAATGTAGATAATACTTATCATATAAATAAAAAGAGGTTTTTACCCTGTATGGGTTTCCTTGGGAAATATCTGTCTTTGTGTTTCTCATATATGTGACTGATGTTAAATGTGCCATTGTTTATTTCCCTGCATTATTGTGATCATCATTGAGTGCCTTGTAAAGATTTTAAAAGAAGCATATTGTTTAAGCACGATAACCACTGATTCACCCCCCTGCCCCCTCTCAGTTGTCCAACATACAATCTATTTAATCTTTGATCTAACCTAATGTACATATCTCACAAATTTGGTACAAATCCAATCAATTGATTCCATAAGATCTATTTAATCTATGATCTAACCTAATGTACAGATCTCACAAATATCGTACAGATATCATCGTTTAATTAGCTCAAGAGCACATATTTATGTCCATCTGATCTAATTTACAGATCTAACCTAATTTGTACATTAAATGAAGATGAAAGGTATATAAATGAATTTATAAACTGATATAAAATGTATATAAACAAATATGACTCTAACATAATCTGTATATAAGCGAATTTATTAACTTATATTGTGTGCTTACCAAGAATAACTCTCCAACGATCTAGGGTTTATCAGTGATACAATCATCCAAGATTCAACGATCCAGAGAGAGCGAGATCCATGTCTGTGATCACGCATAAATTAATATTCTGATTAGTAACAATTTTGTCCCTTTGGAATCTCGGATTATAAACTTATATATACCAGTGAAGGGTTGCATTATCAACAAACTAAAACAAAACCTTCATTTCTTTCCCAACCGACCCTTCTTTGACATGTTTTTCTAAGTTATATAGTCTTATTCGTAAGTTATATAGTCTTACACTCTCATTGTTGTCTAGTTAGGTCATGCTAATTTCATGCCCTAAAAATAGACAATTAAAACTGAATATCATTATACAAATAGAGATATTCCTTGATCATGTTTAAATGAAAGCTTACGATGCCAACTACCCTCTTATTTGTCTTCATTTCTTTTAATGTAGAAATATATGCTTTGTGAATTAATGATCCTCTTTCTTTGCCATCTGTCTTATTTTCCCCAAAAATGATTGACTTGTTGTTTAATTGCTTAGCAAAGTCAACTTTCGACTTTCCAACCATTTCCCGAAATCGCTTCTTATTTGTTACAGCCTCGTCAACGAAAAAGGAAGGGCACTGGAATGCTCCAACTTGATGATTTGGATCCTTATGTACTAGTCTTTGGCTCTGTCCATCTTCTCCCACTCTTCAACAAGCTCATTTAGTGTCCTAAAATTCTATTCCCAATCCTTTCTAGCTTCAATGAGTTGAAAATTTGAAAGGTCTTTGGGACCCCTCTCATTTTCAGGGACAACATATGCAATATAAGGGTTGATATATTGAACCTAAAATAATTAATTATCTTTTTGTCCTGGTTGAATGTTGATCTTGACATGCATAGATTTGAAACTAGATCCTATCAAGTGGGGCAACCATGTCCCATGCAACATTCAGTGAGTTTTGTCTTCCTTCCAGGTTCTAAACTATGACCCCCTTTACACTTCTTGGTACATGTTTAGCAAGTTCATATTTTCCATGATTGTTGTCATCATCTTCTTTTCAGTATCATCAGATGATCTAGAAAACTTTGGCACCGCATATAATGACCAACTCTTGAGCTTATTGACTCCATTCCTTTTCTCTTCAAGATTTTCTCTAAAGCATAAATTCTTGCATGTTCATATGGTTCTTTCATCTCACCTACAAATCCACTTGTATTATGTTTTATAACCTTTGTTTGTTTTTCACTTTTTTTTGTAGGAATATGTTCATTGTTTTCACTTTCCAATTCTTCACTTTCTTCATTGTTATCACCCTTAATATCGAGCATTGGCTAAGCCAATTCCTCATCTAATGCATAAAATTCAATTTCATTGTCCATATATTCCTTATTGGAGGATGTGATCCGATTTTGGGCTTGGCATATCCAACCTTTTCCAATGAACAACATTCCTTGCTGGCCTCTCTAATGCTTTGGCTCCAACGCTAATTCAAAAAATTACATGGCCAAATATGTTGAGTATATATGAGTATTGAATTTTATACATTAGATTATAGTTCAACCTACTGATGTTGTCACTTCGAGGTTCGGGAATAATTTTTATCGGTTGGTGAATTGTAACTACATACTACGTAGCCATCACAGACATGTTTAATATCATTGTTTTGACATGTTTAATATCATTGTTTTTAGGTTCTTGTGGTGTGAGTTTTCAGAATTGTTTTTTGGATTGTTAACAGTGAAATTCATTTGTATCGATGCTTCAAATTCTTTACCTGGATTCATCTTTAGGACAGATTAGTCAATGATAACGGTAGCATACCAGAGTTATAAATGTGAAAGATGCAGAGATAAATATGTATAGTCAACTTTAAACCTTAAGAGAAACCTAAAATCTAAAACCTAAGGTCGGTTTAATATCAATTGAGATAACCTTTATAACCTTTATGCCACTAAGATTCATTGTGTCATCTTCATGACCATGTTCTTGATAATATCCTCCTACAGTTTACTCAAATCCATCCCCATGCCTTAGATAAAATATACGAGCAAAACACCACGGTGAGGCTACGCTCACTTCTTATTATTCAATTAAGACGGATTACATGTTTATATAGGAAAAGACTCTCCCGAGTTGGCTACATGCAAACCAAAAGACAACTAGACAACTGACTAAGAACTGACTCTTCTAACTGGCACTTACAACCCGCGCTTATTACTGGAGCTTTCTCCATTATTTCCAAGTCTCCCCCTTAATGGAGAATGGATTGACTTCTACACCTAACATCTCCCTGAACAGTTCAAACTTAATCTTTCCAAGAGGCTTAGTGAAAATATC
>JZKD02S1953385.1:18560-28677 GCA_000966675.3 Picea glauca
TACATGAGGTGTATAGTTGATGATGTTGGTACATATTGATGAGTCATAGTTGATGAGTACTTGAAACATGATTGGTACATACTTGGTACATGGTTGGTTGCACTTGTTTATGATATATGTTGATTACAAATTATTTGGTACATATTGGTGCATGGTTGATGCACTTATTTATGGTACAGGTTGATTATAGGTTGAGGTACAGGTTTATGCATGGTTCATGTTTATTTGTACATGTTTACAATGGTGTATCTCACAGTGATAGTGTAACAGTGGTTCCATCATTCTACTTTTACTTCAGGGCGGTTGGACGGGGCAAGGATAGGTGGTTGTATCCACCTTCCGGTTGTAGCCGGAGAACATAGGGGGTTGTAGCCTCCTTTTGGTTGTAGCCAAAGAATTGGGGAGTTCGAGCTTCCCTCGGGTTGTATCCTGAGAAACTAGGGGGTTAGAGCCTCCTTTCAGATCCAACTGGAAAACAAAGGAACTTGGTGCTTCCAATGCATGTAATTCTTCAAGACATATAATATAAAACATTCTGTGGTTTTCTCTCGATTTGGATTTCCACGTAAAACACTGGTGTACTATGTATGTGTGTGATTGTTCATTTCTTATTACTCATTATTGGATAATAGTTCTACATTGATATAACACTTGGATTATTTGGAGAAAAAGTATTATAATTACGCTATTACAGATTCACCCCCCCTCTCAGTAATCCAACAATTGGTATCAGAGTAGGTTCATTCATAAATCCGTTTAACCACTGAAAGGTAGATCATGGAGAGTACCAACTCATATAAAATGGAATACCACACTTTGATGGACAAAAGTATGTTTTTTGGAGCATAAGGATGAAGACATATATACAAGCACAAGGGTTTGAAATTTGGCAATCAATTGTAGATGGATACACAGTACAATCAGTTCCACCAACAAATGACAAAGCAATGAAACTTGGTCAGAATAATTCCAAAGCTACAAACGCACTTTTGAATGGTCTCAGTGAAACAATATTCACCAAAGTTTCACATTGTAAATCTGCCAAAGATATTTGGGACAAGCTTCGAAATATTTATGAAGGAGATACAAAAGTCAAAGAAGCAAAAATTCAAACTTACAGAGGTCAGTTCGAACAACTAAAAATGAAGGAAGATGAGAATATTGCAGCCTACTTCTTAAGAGTTGATGAAATAGTGAATGCAATCATAGGATTGGGAGAAGCAATCAAAGAATATGTAATTGTTCAAAAGGTACTAAGATCTCTTCCTATGAGATTCAACCCTAAGATATCAGCACTAGAAGAAAGATAGGATCTGAACTCAATAAGCATGGACGAACTGCATGGAATCTTCACAACATATGAAATGAGAACTGAACAGGAAAATCTAGATGTAAGAGAAGTAGCCTTCAAAGAATCCAAAAGATCAAACCAAAAGAAAAAGGAACAAGAAGAATATAGCAGTAGAAGGGACGTCTCAAAAGATGATGAAGAAGTGGCCAACTTCGTCAAAAGATTGAACAAGGGAACCAATGGTAGGTATAGAGGTAAGATTCCTTTAATTTGTTTTAATTGTGATGGTATTGGTCATTTTGCTAAAAAATGTCCTCATAATAAAAAGAGAAATGATGAAGGTTACTCAAAAGACAAACACACATATAAAGGAAAAATAACTACAAAGAAAGATTTCAAGAAAAACTTATGCATCAAAGAAGACATCTCATCATTAGATGAAGATGAAATCAGTGACAGTGAGACATGAAGAGTTTTATTCATGGCAGTAAAAGATTCTGACAAAGAAGACTCCGAAGAAGAATATGAAGAAGACGAAGAAGGATATGAAGAAGTCGAAGAAGAAATTGAAGAGGCAGAATTTGACTATTGAGAAGAATTAATGTGTTCCATAGAAGTTATCAGAAGAGAAAAGAAGAAAAACAAGAAACTGCAAGTAGAACAAGACAAGAAAAAATGAGACTCTAGAACTAGAACAAATGATCACAAGATTGAAGGTTCAAATAGAAGAAGATAAAATAATTGAATAAGCACTCAGAGAACAACTAGAAGAAAAGGACAATATCATTGGAAACTTCGAAGCAAATATTGTCACACTAAGAAATGATATTCAAAAGAAAAATATGTAGAATAGCTCAAAAGTTCTAGATGACATTATCAACAGTAAAAAATCTCATCTTGACAAGTCTGGACTTGGATACAATCAGACATAATAGGGATCAAGCTCCAAAACAACAGAGAAAGAAACAAATCCAAAAAAATATGTAGAAACAATCAAAGGGGATATGAATATGTACAAGGAAGATTACAGGAACACTCCTCCACCGAGAAGATTCAGATTTCAGAATCAACAACAGACAGATAGGTCTCAAGAAGAAGAAGGATTCATAAGAGCACCTTCTTTCAGAAGATATTCAAATCCCAAGTATCAAACTATATTTTTTGGTTTATGTTATGCATGTAATAATTTTGGACATAAAGCTGTGAATTGAAGAGCTAACAATATGAACAATAACAACTTTGAGAGTCATACACAAAGGGGTTACTCAAGAAGACCTAGTGAAACACAAAGAAGAAGTTACAACAGGTTTGAATCTTTGAGCACTGAAGTGGAATGTTACAAATGTAACAATTTTGGACACGTGGCCAAAAATTGTAGAATGACAGTCCCTCCTAAAGAACCTCAACATAATAACAACAGTCACAGACAAGAACCTTAGAAAACGACATGGATAAGAAAACAATATCAGTATAGGAATGAAGAATCCACAGTCGCTCTACAAGATAAGTAGAAGAAACATGGTTGGTATGTTGATAGTGGGTGTTCAAAACACATGACAGGTGATAGAGACAAATTTCTTACATTGCGAAAGGAAAGAAATGGACCAGTCTCCTTCAGAAATGATAATTCAACCAAAATCATTGGAGAAGGCACAGTCTGAATTGCGAACAAGAATAAAAAGGCACAAAATGTTCTAGTGGTAGAAGATATGAAACATAATCTTCTAAGTGTGAGTCAAATGTGTGACCAAGGTCAGAAAGTTACTTTCGATTCACAAAAGTGTGAGATAAGAAGAGAAGGTTCATGGAAATTGGTCGGTACAACTACAAGAACTTCAAACAACATATATGTGTTAAGTGAAATTGGAAATTAAAAGTGGTGTATATGAAAGGAAGATGAAAGTTGGCTATGGCACAGAAGAATGGGTCACATCCATTTTGATAACCTTTTCAAAGTCAGCAAAAGAGAAGCAGTCGGAGAAATGCCCCATATCACGAAACCAACCAACACTTTATGCAAGCATTGTCAACAAGGAAAGCAAACAAAGACCAGGTTCAATCAAAGGAATATTCAACAACAAGACCACTGTAAAGTGTGCATACTGATCTAGTTGGAACAACTACAACACAAGGCTTAAAAGTTGAGAGATACTTTATGTTATTAGTTGATGATTATACAAGAATGACTGCAGTTTGCTTTCTCAAGAACAAGTCAAAAGATTTTGAAAACTTCAATATCTACAAGGAAATGGTTGAAAATGAGATGGATTCAAGAATCAAGTTCTTGAGATCTGATAATGGAAGAGAGTTCACTTCAAAGAAATTTATGGACTACTGTAGTAGTCATGGAATAAAAAGGCAATTCTCCATTGCTAGGACACCTCAACAGAATGGAGTTTTTGAAAGAAAGAACATGAAAGTACAAGAAATGGCTCAAACAATGCTAATGGATTCCAAATTGAAAGATATATTTTGGACACAGGCAGTGCATACAATAGTTCACATTCAAAACATAGTAATGCTAAAAAACAACACTGATAAAACTCCCTACGAGCTATGGAAAGGAAGACCAACAAATATGAAGCACTTCAAAGTTTTTGGAAGCAAATGCTACATCAAAAGAGAATATGGAAGAATGAGAAAGTTTGACTCTCCTGTGGACAAAGGAGTACTTGTTGGTTACTCAAGTACAAGGAAAGCATACAAGTGTTACAATCTAAGATTGAATAAAGTTGTGGAAAGAATCAACGTAATAATTGATGAAACAGGAAGACCAGAATCAAAGGAAGAAGAAAACAAATCAATGGAACAAATTTTCGAAGAAGAAGAAGCAGAAGATGAAATAGAAGAGGAAGATGAAGAGAATCTGACAGAAACAAAAGAGAAAGTTAAGCAAGTATCTCCAAAGACACCTAGCAAACGAGTACCGAAGAATCATCCTTCAAATCAGATTATTGGAAACAAAGATGCAAGAATTGAGACTAGAAGAAAAATCCTTTCACCAGAACAAACACACCTAGAACTCTTATCCACAATTGAACCAAACTGGTTTGAAGAAGCCAACAAGGATGAATTTTGGAATAAGGCCATGAAGGAAGAATTGGATCAAATAGAGAAAAATGACACTTGGGAACTGGTTCCAAGACCAAAGAATAAGAATGTGATCGGAACAAAATGGTATTTTAGGAATAAATTAAATGAAGATGGACAAGTTACAAGGAACAAAGCTAGATTGGTATGTAAAGGATATGCACAGATTCAAGGAATCGACTTTGAAGAGACATTTTCCCGAGTTTCCAAAATGGAAGCAATCCGGTTGCTTTTAGCCTATGCATGCTCCAAAAATGTTAAAGTATATTAGATGGACGTAAAATCATCTTTTCTGAATGGGGAACTTGAAGAATAATTCTACATTGAACAACCAGAAGGATTTCAGTTGTCAGAGAATGCAGATTATGTGTGTAAATTAAAGAAGGCTTTGTATGGTCTAAAACAGGCTCCTAGAGCATAGTACTCTAGACTAGATAAGTATCTGCAGCAGGCAGGGTTCAGAAAAGGAAGTGCAGACAACACCCTCTCCATCAAGGTAAGTGAAGGTAATATTTTATTAATTGAAGTTTATGTTGATGATATTATTTTTGGTAGTGATGATGACAGGTTAAGCCATAAATTTTCAAAAGATATGCATAATGAATTTGAATTTTCATTACTTGGAGAAATATCCTTCTTTTTGGGACTTCAGATACATCAAAGCAACCAAGGAATCTTCATTTCTCAAACCAAGTATATCAGAGAAATGTTAAAGAGGTTCGAAATGGAAGATTGCAAACCAGTTATCACTCCCATGCAAACCAGTTGCAAGTTGAGCAAAGATGATGATTCAAAGTCTACATATTAGAGGCAATACAGGTCAATGATTGGCTATGAAAACATCCAGACCAGATGTAATCCAGGCAGTTGGATAGGTGGCACGATTTCAAGAAGCACCAAAGGAGTCACATGTGTTAGCAGTGAAGAGGATTTTCAGATATCTAAAAGAAACAAAAGAGTTTGGATTATGGTATCCAAAATGAAAGGATCTGTCACTTATTGCCTACACAGATGTAGATTGGGCAGGTTGTATTGATGGCAAACGAAGCACCAGTGGAGCAACGTTCTACTTGGGTGAGTGTATAATATCATGGCTAAGTAAGAAACAATCATCGGTATCTTTATCTACAGCCAAGGTAGAGTATATTGCAACAGCATCAGGTTGTACATAAGTCCTTTGGATGAAGCAAACTCTGACAGATATACAGGTTGAGTATGATGAGCCCATCCCAATCTATTATGATAATACAAGCGCCATTAGTATCTCGAATAACCTGGTGATTCACTCCAAGATGAAGCACATTCCAATAAAGTATCACTTTCTACGGGAGTAAGTTGCAGAAAATAAAATCAGAGTTGAGTGTGTGGGCACAAAAGAACAAGTGCCATACATATTCACAAAACCACTTCCACAGGAATCCTTTGAATATCTTCGCCAGAGGCTTGGAGTTATTTCTACTCCAAAATGAATTCTTTTTGAATGCTTATCTTATATGTCTTAGATTTACAGGAGGAAGCACCATAAGAGGACAATTCAGTCAGGGGGAGCAACCCCAGATGGAAAGATACCTTTGCCATTGATGACAAAGGGGGAGAGATTTATCAAATAAAGAGGACAGAGGCATGGTTCCAGGGGGAGCATGAGTGATATGATTTCATTATTGAATCAGAGTGTTTCCATCAATGCCAAAGGGGGAGATTGTTGATTAAGGTTGGTTGTCATTGATGTCAACACTTGAAGAAAGCCCCATAGCACAAAGGTTGGGTAGTGGACTCAAGATTGTTTGATGTAAATATGACTCATTATTGTCTTTTTATGGTTGATAATAAGTATAAATGGATGAACTCCAAAGTGGTCCCCTTATGGTGAAATCCCTCACAGGAAGACGCTTTGCGAATTGAGTTATCCTAGAAGTATGGTTAGAGAATCCATGCTTATTTGTGGAATAATGAGATGAAAGCTAGATAATTTTTCATTTAAACTATCCTATATGGAAAGCGCTTGTCATGCAATTTCTGGTGGTATGTGGAACGTCACATAACTCCTCACGGTTAGAGAGTTATGGCCATGAGAAGTTGGAGAACCTAGGTTTGGGTAATGGACCCAAGTTTGTTTGATGGATAACAATATGAGTTTTGATATATTTTGAGGTAATACTATTCTATATGGATAGTAGATGTCATTCCATTTCTGGTGGTATGTGGAACGTCACATAACTCCTTATGGTTTGAGATTTATGGTCTTACGAAGTTGGAGAACCCTCATATGTAATCTAGAAGCCCCAGAAGGTCAAAGTAGTCAAAGTGGTTTAAGAGATTTTAAAAGGTAAATAATAAAGTGAAGTGATGATTTTACTATAATTAAAAGCGAATACAAAATAAATTAATTCAATAATAAATTTAATGGATAAATTAGAAGTGGGTTAACCCTAAAATAAGGAAAGTGGGCAAAGTGACCTAGAAGATGTTTTTAAGGAAGCTACTAGGAGAGTATAAATAAGAGGCAAGGCTATCCCATTTAAGACACACTTGTTCATATTGAATACCTATAGGTTTCTGAGGTAACCAAAGGATATCTAAGCCTAATTTCTGAGGAAAGTGAAGAAAAGAAGCGCGGAATTCAAGGAAGGATAAATTCTTTTGATGATGCTTTCTAAGGTATGATTTTTTTTTCAGGTCATCTCACCATTTTCGCAATAACTTTTTTTATGGAATGATTCAGACCGTGAAATTTCTATGCCATTGAGGAAACATATCCAAGTGTCTGTGGTAAAAAATTCATCTTGTGGGTCATTGTATTTTTGTAGTTACACTCCGTGGAAAATAGGGTATGTGGCTAGTCCAGAAACTAGTCAAAACCAGGTGTTTCGGGTAAAAACATCATAACTTCTTCATAACAGATTCAAATTATGTAATACCAAATGTGTTGGTTAGAGTACAGTCTATAGTACGATTTGTAATAGTTTCATATCAATTCAACAAATATTCCGTGCGGGGTACGCTCTACAAGGTCGCTCTCTAGAATAAGCCAAAATTCAACAAGGTGTGTCATTTGTGTCATAACTCCTTTTCTGAGAGGTTCCAAGTTGTGAGACTTGGAGGAATTGCATAAAATACACTAAATAAGATTGTGTATCAGTGTCAGATATTTATTCATCATAGGTAAAAAGTTATTATTATTTCAAGTTAGGGTTGTTGACTAATCCAAAACTAGTCTTGTGAGACTAAAGAAACGTTTGATGAAAATGCTAGTCTCTTGTTGTTAAAGTTAAGGAAGGTTTGTAGGTATGTGATCATTACACCAGGTCTATTACAAAGTTACAAATCATATTTGGATGATGAAATTGATGAGGTCTTTTGGTTGAGGTACAAGTTGGGTACATGCTTGAGACAAGTAGTTGATGAGTTGGCACATACATGAGGTGTATAGTTGATGATGTTGGTACATATTGATGAATCATAGTTAATGAGTACTTGACACATGATTGGTACATACTTGGTACATGGTTGGTTGCACTTGTTTATGGTACATGTTGATTACAGATTGTTTGGTACAGGTTGGTGCATGGTTTATGCACTTGTTTATGGTATAGGTTGATTACAAGTTGAGGTACAAGTTGATGCATGGTTCAGGTTTATTGGTACATGTTTATAGCGATATATCACATAGTGATAGTGTGACAGTGGTTCCATCATTCTACTTTTACTTCAGGGCAGTCGGATGGGACAAGGACAAGTGGTTGTAGCTGGAGAACATAGGGGGTTGTAGCCTCCTTCTGGTTGTAGCCAAAGAATTGGGGAGTTCAAGCTTCCCTCAGGTTGTAGCCTGAGAAACTAGAGGGTTGGAGCCTCCTTCCAGTTTCAGCTGGAAAACAAAGGAAGTTGTTGCTTCCAATGAATGTAATGCTTCAAGACATATAAGATAAAGCATTCTGTGGTTTTCTCCCGATTTGGGTTTCCACGTAAAACACTAGTGTACTGTGTATGTGTGTGATTGTTCATTTCTTATTGCTCATTATTGGATAATAATTCTACATTGATGTAACACTTGATTATTTGTAGAAAAAGTATTATAATTATGCTATTACTTAGTCACCCCCCCTCTCAGTAATCCAACAGTAGAGATGTCAATAGAGAGAGCAACAATAGGAGTAGGAGTAGAGGGTTGACCTGTATAATGTTGTACGTGATTAGGAGGTGAGGGAGAGGGAGAGGGATTTGTACCCTCTCCCTATTACTGAAGTGAAACAAATCCTCTTGAAGAATATAGGCCTACTTAAGTACTATGAGGAGGCTAAATCCCTGAAAGGGAACTCCGGGTTCTTGGTGCAGTTGATCAGTCGATGGGATGTCCATCGAAATGATTTCCATGTTGGTCTTGATCAGTGGTACCAATCCATTGAGGAGGATATATACTTTATCATTGGGCTATCCAAGAGAGTGGAGAATTTTCCCCAGAACCCTGATGTCCCAGTTGGTGTTGCAACAGAGATTAAGCTCATGTATTCTCAGATATATATCATAGTAGATGTACTTTCTCCAGTTGATTTTTAGGTGTCTAGTGGATAGCTATGGATCACTTCTTTCAGTTCAGAGGAAATGAGGTGCCTCTCACTGTTAGTGATGCCAATTGCACACTTTACCAGTGATGGGCAGTGCATTAGTCGCGCTCTTTTGTATTATGTTGATTCTTTGGTATAGAGGCCACAATGTATTAGATGGTCTGCCATTGTTTTGTGGAAGTTTTGTATAGCTCTAGATAGATGTCGTGCTATGATACATAGGAGGGAAAGAGTCCATTTTGCTTTAGAGTTGTTTTGTTTATTTTTTGAGAGGTTTCCAGAGACGAGGCCTACTTTTTTCTGTCATCCTTCTAAGTCGATGACTCGGGTGTGGATTCACATGTGGGGTGAGATGATGCCTAAGAGGGGCCAACTGGAGTTTCCGACTAGGATTTCCATTGACAAAATGGGAATACTTTCCAGTGAGGTAGATCACATGTTTGTGATGGTGTCATGTCCCTACACAGTGTTGGATTGGCAAGGATTTCAGAACATCCTCTTCACATCGGATGAGCCACCAGATGCTAGAGGTAATATTAGTGTTTTGTTTAAATTAATCTGGTTTCATTTTTTTGTCTTATTTAATTAGAAAAAAATTAATTCTAACACGTTCTTTAGCTTGTTTTATTAAATCATTTAATGAAATTGTCTAATTGTTGTTGTGTACTATACACTTTGTAGATATTGGCACAAACATTGGGGACATGCCTCCTCCCCCACCAGATGTGTATGAGGAGATGCATGAGGCCGTGAAGAGTCAAGGTCCTTGGGTGTAGATACCCAACGACATGCACCATAGGCCAGATACTAGATGCAAGTTGGAGTTGGGTGACTAACTCTATGCACTTTTGGTTGAGGTGAGAGTTTTCCATGTGCTAATGCGAGACATTAGGGCAAATCCTATGCTCCTGGAGCTTTGGAAGGATATTTTGTGTGATATGATGGCTCTTATGTGACATATAATTGGAGCTACCGGGCTACTAGCAACAAGGGGGGATATCAATGATACACACTCTTCCTCTAGTACTTGTTCATCCAATACCCAATTGACTGATGAGGGTATTCATGGTCTTTCTCCATGTCCTCCTCCTCCTCCTTCACCTCACCCATATGAGCAGGAATCACCTATTCCTCCACCATGGTTTCTTCCACTTCCTCTTGACAATCCATCATC
>JZKD02S1953385.1:51685-68504 GCA_000966675.3 Picea glauca
ATTTACCTTCTAAAATCTCTTAAACCACTTTGACTACTTTGACCTTTTGGGGCTTCTAGATGACATATGAGGGTCCTCCAACTTCGTAAGGCCATAAATCTCAAACCATGAGGAGGTATGTGACGTTACACATACCACTAGAAATGGAATGAAGTGTACTATATATATAGAATAGTATTACATGCAAATATATCAAAACTCATACCATTGTCCATCAAACAAACTTTGGTCTATTACCCAAACCTGGGTTCTCCATATTTTCATGGCCATAACTCTCTAACCGTGAGGAGTTATGTGATGTTCCACATACCATTGGAAATGAAATGACATGTGATATCCATATAGAATAGTATTACCTTCAAATATATTAAAACTCATACCATTATACAAGAAAAAACCTTGGGTCCATTACTCAAGCCTTTGTGTTATCGAAATTCACTACTAGACTTTCTCCAAGGGTTGACATTAATCACTAAGGGTTGACATAAATATACAATATCAGTCTCGAATGGTTGACATCAATGACAACCAACAATACATACCAACTATCCATCAACCTAATCCAATTGTCTGACAGGATATAGTGGAACGAATGTATAAACGCATTTTCCACTTACAATACAAAAATCAATCCAATGATTCCAAGAACCATGTTATATCTAAACTACAAGAAGCATTTTCAGAGCAATTGTCAATGAGAGCTGTCAAACTTGCAATAGAAATTTCATACAACAACAACAACAAAATAATCATTCAAAAAATAATATTCCTAAAAATGTTTTTCTAGAATATGTATATATTACTACAAAGAATTCATTTATTAATATCAATTTTCTTATATTTAGTTTTCATATATCAATATAAAATAATTTATTGTCATATTACTTTTTTCAGGAAGATTATGAAAATCACAAAGGATCAATGAGATGATATCCAAAATATGCCAGTAGGAATGTCCAAAAAAGTGTACAAGGATATCGTCAAAGAAACATAATTGCATTGCAGGAGGAGCCATCTCAACAACAACATGCTTCAAATGTATGAAATCATTGAATTTTTCTATTAAATACATATAAATAAATAATTTACCATTAAATATTAATTTTCAAGTATTTTCTTGCAGAAAAGAAAACAAAATGGAACCCATTCAACACATAAAACAAGACGACAAGGAAGAAAAGGGTTGATAATAAAGTTTGTGAGTAATTGGTATTTCCTTATAACAACTTAAGATTTCATTTTTCTATAATTTAAGTTGTTTTACAACCACTATCTTTGAATGTCTTCAAACATGTGCTAACATACAAATAAGAGCCATCATAAGAATTGATTGACATTGGGTTAAGTATGGGTTGTGATTATATGTTGGCATATCAAATTAATTGTTGAATTTGTAAGTATCTATGTTGTTTTACTTCTCTCATTTTATAATTAATGGAACAAAAATTTTATTTTATATTAAATCTATGATTTATTATGGGAGATAAAACTTGTAGGAAACGAAACATGGAAATGTGCCAACATAAGAGTTGTTGACAAAAGGCACGAGATTTGGTTTTGAAAGAATCTGCATCATTCATGACTCAGTTCTTTCTACCGTACGTCGCTTTTCAATTTACATTCATGTATATTATTTATTTCAATTTTCATTATTCTCACCCATGTAGATATACTTATTACACTTTAATTTTATTTTTGTAGATGGAACTTGAAGAAGATGAAAACAATCGAAGAAATAAAAAAAACTATTCAACCAAATAATCCAAGTCATGGAAGTAGCTTGAGCACTGACAACAGTTCCAGGGAAGAATGATGATCAATATATTTGGATATCAATGCAAGCTGTTGTATTTTTTGAAATAATTGTCTCTGAAAATCAGACATTTTTTTAAATGTAATGGACATAGTATCCCAATTGAAAGACAAGGGGTTACCAATACGTGTCCCATTTTGTATGACAAAGATCCTCTTGTTCATATATAATAAAATATGTTTTATTTTATTCTATTTTGTTTTCCAATGTCACTATGAAATGTTACATCGTTGATTAAATATATGGATGATTAAATATTATAATGAAGAGATGTGAAATATGATGATATAACAAATTAATCCAAACATCATATCCAAATGCACTACTCAAAATTTAATCTATATGAATACTATTATAATATATATGCCAATTTTTTTATGAACAATGGAATTAAAAAATAACAATAATTACACTGTCACAAGTCGATGTTTCTAAAATGATAAAATGAACATCGATGCATTTAATATTAAAAAACACTAGTGTTGTAATAAATTGTACACCGATGTTGAAATAAATTGGACATCGGTGTTGGTATACAATGAAACAACACTGATCGTAATACTATTTTAACAACAATAATTATAATAATAAAAATAGGGCTTCCTATGCATTTAATTAAAACACTGCACCAGTGCTTCTATATCATACTTCCACATCGATGCATTCTAAATTTCATGCACTGGTCAGGTTTGCCTTGTAATGCATCGGTGCATGGTATCATAGATTCGACCAGTGCATTGTTATTATTAAAGCATCAATGCATTATTATTTAGAAGAGGACCGATGCCCCAATATTTTTTTGACTGCCCAGATAATTTCGGTGAAATGTAAGCATCGGTGGTTATGTATCAGAATTCCACATCGGTGCATTCTAAATTTCATGCATTGGTCAGGTTTTCCTTGTAATGCATTGGTGCATGGTATCATAAATTCTATTGAAACACACTGACACTGAGAGGGGGGATGAATCAGTGTCATGAACTTTTGGATAATTTTCACACTTTCTCAGATTACTTAAATTAACTGAATGACATATATGTATTTCAATTACTTATTCATAAATATATATAATAGTTATAAAAACACAAATCATATAAAGAGGGATAAATACCATATATTTATTAAACTTGAATAAGTACATATGATACCAATCATCAAACTATTCAACACCAATTGAATAACAAAGATACATCTCTCAGATACAATACCCAACTTGTAGTTCTCAGATCCAACTGAGAAGTGAGGAATCCAACCCTCATAGCAATACCCAACTTGTAAACATGCACCAACCTGACAAAAAATGAATTTTCATTCAATCCATTGTATTTATATTTGATTCACCGAGATACTTCTTCTTCCAGCACAAGATTTTGTTTATATAGCCATTTCAAAAGGTGTGATATTGAAACATTGTGTCTTTTAATAATAAACCATTGTGTATTTTAAATAATGAACCATTGTACTATTTATATAGTTTAGTCAAGTTCATTTTTAAAAGACACGACTATTATTAAATAACAATTGATTTTTCCCCCTTTTTAATTTTTAATTAACTTTTTACTTTACCATGGATCAATACCACCATGGTTTGCAAATACCATGTGCAAATACCATGTGCACTATTAATTTCACCATTTTTCTTTAATCCAATTTTACTTTTATCTTTTTAATCCAATTTTACTTTACCGTTTTACTTTATTTCACTTTCATATTCATTTTTATGTAAAATCTGTTTCCACTTAACTTTTTCCACTTTTGTATGTATACTCCATATAGTAATATTTATATTAATATTAACATTTATATTAATATTCTCCATTAATATTTAGTCCAATTTATCATATTATAGCTTTTTTGTTTTCCTTGTTCCATTAACTTTCATGAACTATATTTTTTTGAATTGTGTTAGAACTTTCCGATCTTACTTCCTTTTTTATCATTTAATTCACGTTGTTATTTTTCAAAACATCTTCTTCCAAATTTTCCAACTTCCATCAATCGGTAGGATTCGAGTCGATTGAATTGTCTTCAAATTGTCTCGTAGCCGATATACCTGTCTTCGACTCGACCCATCAATCTGCAGGCTTGCATTCAATCGAATTGTCTTCGACTTGCAATCAGTCAACTTGTTTTTGACTCATCTTGTCGGTCGAATTATCTTCAACTCATCTTGTCAGTCGACTTGTCTTCAAATACAGTCGGTCAACCTATTTTTCAATCGGTCGAATTGTCTTCGAGCTACATTGGATCGATTTCCATCTCGATTTCCAGATATTCAAACTCATTGTTGTTTGAATCGACTCGACTTGTGACTCGATGGTATCCATGTTTCCTCATCAAACATCCACCATTAACATTCTCACCATCATAACTTGTTAAGGGGAATTATTTTGTTCCTTCCTTTTCATTAACCTTATCGGCATTAACAAAGCATATCTCTTCATTGCCTTATTCAATTACAATCTTATGAATTGTCTCTCTTTAACCTCTTCCTCAAATTGAATATATTAAGTGTCTTCTAATTCACTTATACATGTGAATCTTCCTTTGTCTCTTCTATGGAATATTTTTTAATTAAGATCTTCTAAATCACTTATGCCTCAAGGTGATCTTCCTCTTCCTCATTTTATTATATCATTCTATAATTTTTCCTCAGATAAGATAGTATGAATTATCTTGCTAAGTTACTTCCTTGGACACTACTTTAATTGAAATCTTCATAATTGTATTGGTCTCTTCCTAAAATCCCATTAGTTTGTCAGTGCCGACAAACCTCCCGCTACCTCATTGAACTTCAAATAGCGGTCAATTATGTTTCATAATACTTGTGCATCCATATTTTCCATCACATATTTTCAGCAAGTATCGACTCCTTCGTTTCATACGAGATCCCCAACGGACCCAAGAATACATTTAACATAATTGTACCAATACTTTGTGTCCACCTCTTAGACTTTAGTCAAACCATTAAGTTTCCTTTCTATATCAGTGTGCGGAATAACCACGATCTTTTATTTGATTTGTGCGAGATGACTATAGCCATAGATCTCTTCATGCATCTTCTAAAAATGGTGGATCATATGCTAACGTTATATAGATACTTGTGGCACTCTATTGTACTAACAAATGGACACCATGAATCAACCAGTTCAGCTTCTAAAATGTCCAAATCCATTTGACATGTGGCATCAGTTTAGGATGACACATGGCATGCTCATAGACTTCCACATCATCATTCACTTTTCCATGTCACCATTATCATTCGATGACAACATTGTCATGAATTATAGTTTATCCTTTGATACCACTCATCCAACATATCTTGCTATTTCTTAACTGTCCATGTTTGATTACTATCCATGTTTGACTATTTTCCATGTTTGATTCATGCTGCCATCAATGACAACACATAATCAATAATACCAACAAATTTAACCGGTGCATTGTTATTATTAAAGCACCGATGCATTATTATTTAGAAGAGCATTGATGCCCCAATAGTTTTTTGACTACCCCGGTGCTCTCAGTGAAATGTAAGCATCGGTGCTTTAATTTTGAGAATGCACTAATGTGTATGCACCATGAAGCATACCTCCTAGAAAAACATCTGCTAAAACCTTCAGTCTCCCATAGTTTTTTAGTTATAATGATGTTCCATTATAATCTTCGCAAAAACATCCGCTACCAAAAATGGATGTTTTAGCAAAGGTTCTTTTGACAATTTTTACAATTTTGTAACACTAAAAACCTCTGCTATAACCTCCACTGCAAGGTCTTTTCCTTGTATTGAAAGTATGCATAAAGTTGCGAGAAAAATTCATAAATTCCTATGGAAAGTGGGGAAATAAAACCATAAAAAGTTTCATTTGGTGAATTGGAACATCATTGGATCCTCCAAAGATCAATATGGCCTTGGCATCAAAGATACTTTAATTATAAATATGGATTTGGGAGAAAAAATCCTTTGGATATTAATCTCTAGCAAGTTGGAATGGTGGAAGAAATTCCTCCTCAAAAAATACTTTCAAGGAAATCAAAAGTGTTTTTTGGACAATCCACTGGATAAAAACAAGGGTCATGTATTTGGAAATTAATTAGAGTTGTGGCACCTTTAATTCAATCAAAAGCTTACTTGGTCTTGGGAAATCGAAAAATGATCAATATTTGGAGGGATAACATTATGGAGAATCCTCCAATTGACCTCAATCATGAACTTCTTCCTTTGAAATTATAGATGGGAAGTCGGGGCCTTAATAATCTAATTGAGATATCGTCTTTGTCTAAAGATGGAGATTAATGGATTGTTTGGTCCTCAGTTTTTCCTCCATATAATCTAGCCCCTTTGGTCCCAACTCTTCTATCATCTCTCAAAGGTTGTGCTCCATTCAACCTCTCAATAATTAATAGTAGAGGCTAGGGTCAATTGGATTATACTATTAAATTGGGCTACCAACCCCAAATCATGTGTGTACCTCTCTCTCAATGCTCTAGTACATGGAAGCATGTTTGGAAAAGAGATGGTCTACCCAATATCAACACCTTATGCTTAGTAATTGTTCATGGAAATCTACTAACTACAAAGAATCTTAAAAAATGGGGGATTCAAGACCCCTCACGATGTTCTTTGTGTCATTTAGAGGCTCAACACCAACATCACATCTTCTTTGATTTCATTTATACCAAGAAGATCTGGTAGTTTTCTTTTATAGAGATCAATCATGGGATGAGGGCCATGGATTCATGGAGAGATATTTTCACTTTATGGAATAAACATTACAGGGGTTCTTTCACAAATAAACTAGTTTTTAAGAGGGCTTAGCAAGAAATGCAAAAATTTATTTTTTGGAAAGTTTGGTTGGCTCATAACAAAGCTATATTTTAATAGGAATTAGTCAATCTCAATTTAATGGCTGCAAAGTCACAAGGTCTAATGTCAAAATCCATCAACGTTTTGGGAATGAAATGTTATATGGTGCAGTTGCTTGAATGTGAGGGGAAAGATTGGCTAGAATACATCCTTATGGGAGAATCTTCTCATTCAATGTCAATGCTCCTTCATCCCTCTCATCATTCTAATAATTAGATAAGAATGAAAGAGGAAGAATTCAAAGAGTGGGAAAAAAATCCAAAAAAGTATATCCTCTTCTTTGATGGTGCGTCAAGAGGAAACCTAGGGGTGGCAAGTGTGGGCAGGATCATCCTTGATCCCAATGGGAAACAAGAACTGAATTATGAATGGGGTCTTGGGAATACCACAAAAAACCATGCAAAGCCTTTATGCACTCCTCTAGGGATTAAAATATATAAATTTATCTAGTGCGAGGACTTTGATAGCCATTGGGGACTCATCTATAATTATTAGTTTAATGAAAAACTAGAAAACCCCATCAAATAGCAAGTTGTCTCATCTCATAGATGGACTCAAAAATTATCTTCTATAGTTTTAGGATATCAATTTTTTTCATGTTTCGAGGGGCCTAAATCAGTAAGAAATCAACCATGCCAATAGGGTCTCAAGACTAAGCAAAGGAATCCTAAGAAAAAAAGGGGAAAACTTCTTCCAAGCTATCCCCTAGGAGCATGAATTATGCCATTATTTTCATGCTGCCATGTTTCAATCAATTTAGGACACGTATGTCATTTCACCAAAGCTAGTGTATAGTATGTATATGGAGGTGGGATGTAATGTACATCGTCCTCTTTGAATCCCCACACATGCCACTCTTAACTCATTGTCAGCATTTTGCAACCATGGGAATCTTAAACCAGGAGAAAGGTGGGATTATGGTTATGACGAAGACGTTGAAGCAAAGACTAGCAATGATATTTTGTGGTTTCCATCCATGTTTCAACTATATATTCAAGTAAGCATTATTGATAGAGCATAGTTGGTTTATTCAATTGTTGGTAAAATAAAATGGGGGAAAAACATTATGGTTTAAAACTTAGTTTGTCACCGTTAGTATCCCTTTGCATTGGATTTAATTTGGATCTCTATGTCATCTAGCTTTGGGGATTTGTTTCATAGAAATAGTAGCAGGGGGATTGGATATCGCACCCTCTTAATTTTAGATAGTCTTCTTCTATGATTTGTTTTGAATTTCCAATTTCGGGTAATGAATGAGTATGTTGGTAAATAATAGCTACCTTTAGAGTGGACCTCAAACTGGAAATTAGAGAACACTTTGGACTTGTCTCTTCCATGAGACTAGAAAATATTTGTTCACCTCTTTATGTTTGACAATATTAGGGATTCTTCTTGGGTGTTTCATTATTTCTCCCTCCTAAATTTTGTCCTGTATACTTTGTTTTGGATTTTGTATTATCTTTGGGTTATGGGTTACCCCAAGATCCATGGTAACAGTCATAGGGAAATTTAGGAGATGCACAATGTTTTTCATAGGCATGAAGAACTCATCAATAGAAGTAGGTTGTCCATATTCTCAATAACAACTAAGGTCCATGAAAATGAGCACCAACGCATTTCTAAAAATGCAATGCTTATGGATGCCCTCCTCCAACAAAAAGTGAAAATTCAGGCCCTGGAAGCAAAATGTTCAATGTTGAGGAATATGTTCTACAATATTAATAAGGGCTCTCAATATATTGCTTCTAATTTTATAATGTTAATGAATTATATCCCAAACAAACTAAAGGAAGAGGAAATAGTCCAACAAATGATAAAAGACATCGACTTGGGAAATCAAGAATCATGGCCTACTAATAATGTCAACATGACGTGCACAACAAGCATGTCTTTTATTAGTATCATGGTTTCTTATGTTATGTAGAACAATTCTTATTTCAGGAATCGTTTTTAGAGTTTATACTAACATAAACCTTTTGAGATTCTCTGTGAAGGATGATATAAACTTTTCTACACCAAACACATATTTCTTGATGTCTATGTTGATTTTTGTTTTAAGAGACAAAAAACAATTCGTATTATTATGCAGACCAAATCAGTCGCAACCTATTTTTAATACAAAAATCTATCTCTCTCTCTCTCTTTTATAAGTACCTAGAAACTTCTTTGCGATGTTTTTCATCAAAGTGAAAGCACCAATGGGTTTTGTGGCCAACCCTTGTCGAATGGTGGTACACTACCATTTATCATGGCACTAACAAAATGTTGACATACAAAGTTGTTTATGGCCAAAACCCTCCCTCAATGGCTTCATATTTACCAAGCACATCCAAGGTTTAGAAAGTGGATCACACACTCAACATTGGATTGGACATTCTTTACAATCTAGTGTTATCCCAAAATAGAATGAAGTAATAGGTGAATAAACATCACTCTAAGTGTTCTTTTGAAGCAATGGATTGGGTGTTTCTTCATCTCCACCCTATGAACATACCTCTCACAAATACAATAGGCCACCAAAATATAGTGTTAAATTTCTATGGACCTTATCAGTTCCTTCTATGCATTGGACAAGTTGCTTACAAATTGGCTCTTCCTTCCCACTCCAATTTCAACCCATATTTTCACTTGTCTTGTTTGAAGAAGATCATGGTGTTGAATTTCCAATTTCAAATCAACCATCCCAAATTAGTTGAGGAAGGTTCCATTTGGTTAGAATTGAAGGAAATAGTGGTCGCCATAGAGCCCTGACTGCACTAGCACACTATTTGGGAATCCTTGATATAGTGGAAGGATTTGTAGCTTGAATATGCCACCTCGGAACCAATGGAATTTTTACAGTAGTCTCCACACCTCTAACCTTGAGGAAAATTCTACATTTTAAGGGGGGGGGGCATGTTAGGGACCTATCCCAACCTCCGTATTTTGGGGTACTTAGGAGATAGTAAATTAATGTATGAGGCCATATTCTTTGAATAAGGCCTATTAGGTAGTTAGTGGATAGTTATTCAATGTAAAAGGTTCATCTTAATTAAATAAGTCCTAGTAGGTGGTTGGTACTCGTTAATGATAGGACCACAAGTGATTAGTGTTTTAATAGTAAGAAATTATTTATATAGCTAGAAGGTTATGTAATAGTTTTTCAAGTATTATGATTGCATTGGAGCTTTTATCACTTGGAGGTTTCCGCCTCAAATGACATTGTGAACATTTCTCTCTATTTTTAAATTATCAATACAAGGGTTATATTCTATAGGTTCAATCTCATTGTATCCAAATTGTCAAGTGTTGGTAAGGAGGATTCAAAATAATGGAAATTGTCAAAGGGAGTGTCATCAAAGGGATACAAAGAATCCCTCAAAAGTTTCTTGAATACATTTGATGTTGAGCTATGGACTTCATCCCAATGTATATATGTAGATGATTTTTTGTCACATTTGTTTAGAGAACATTGTTTAGACAAAAATATATATAAATTAATTCTAATCCAAGAGGATTGATATAGAAATGAGTTTGTTGGTATTGAAAATCCATATGCATACCTTTGACCTTTAGAAATTGTTTGAAAAATATATAATGGTGTTTCTAACTGTAGAAGCATTGTGATTTTAAATTACTCCAAGGAAAAGAGTGTTTATAATGATGAAAGGAACTATTATTACAAAGACTTACAATTTTGATGTGAATGGAAAATATTGTTTAAATCAATTGTGGTCAAAGTTATTGTTGCTAAAAGGTACGTATGTGTAGTATTCCAGATATAAAATAGTATGCAGAACATAAATATTTTAGCTAGAAATGGTAGAACAACAATGATATAACTAGAAAAATACCAGAATAATACCAGAATAACACCAGAATGAGCACCTTGATTAATGATAGCAATGTTCACTTGCCTCTTTGAGGGGGAAACCTCAAATAGAGCAGAGCTATATTACAATAATATACAAGACAAAACTTTTCATACCCTCTACTCCTATTTATACTAAACTTGTCTATCCAAAAGAACAATGTAGAGGAAGATCCTTCTAGAAGCATAATCTTCTATTAGGTCTTATTACATTTGACTTATTCTTCCTTATTGCTAGGCCTTATTAATATTGGCCTTTATTACATTGAAATATATTCTATGTGAGTGGTTAGGGAGGTTAGGTCCCTAACATGTCCTCCCCCTTAAAAGCAGCATTGTCCTCAAGGCTTGAGATGAGGAAATTGTTGTAGAATGGTAGTTGGTTCCCAAGTGGCATCTACTGGAGTTGTATCTTTCCACTAGACTAACACTTCCTTGATGGTGCATTGACGCAAACAATGCCCACATTGGTCCAAAATTGCTTTTGATTGCAACCAGATGGATCCTTTTTCATCCAACTCAGGAAGGTTGGTTTGAGTTTGGCACTTTGTTCCAATCACCTTCTTTAAGAAGGAAACATGAAAAATAAGATGGAGCTTAGAATGACTGGGTAAAGCTAACTAATAGGCCACCTATCCCACATTCTTGAGAATGGTATAAGGACCATAAAATTTGGGCGCTAGTTTTTGACAATGGTCATCCTTGAGGGAAGTTTTCTTATAAGGCTATAGTCAAAGAAACACCTGGTCTCCTTCAAAAAATTGACGTTCAGAGTGACCATGATCTTCCTATTGCTTCATGCGATTATGGTCCATGACCAAATTATCTTTCAGGGTATGGAGAATAGCCTCTCGAAATGTAATCATTTGGTCAACCGCTTGGACCTTTGAGACACCTAACATGTATGAGAGAATTGAAGGTGGATTTTGTCCATATACTGCTTCAAAAGGAGTCATGCAGGTAGTTGTATGGTAAGAAGTGTTGTACCACCATTCATCTAGTGGAAACCATTGAGCCCACTGATTTTTCCTTTCCAATGCAAAACAACTCAAATATGTTTCCAAACACTTGTTGACAACTTCAGTTTGGCCATCATTATGGGGATGACAAGTTGTGCTGAGATGCAATTGGGTGCCCTATAGCCTGAACAATTCTTGTCAAAAATTTCTAGTGAAAGTGGGTTCTCAATAAGAAACAATAAAATGAGGCATGCCATGAAGCTTGAACACCTAATCCATAAAAAAATGAGCCACATTGGAGGTGGTAAATGGGTGTTGAAGAGAACAAAAATAAGCATACTTGGAAAGACGATTAACGACCACCATGATGATTGATTTATTGCTTGATTTAGGTAAGCCCACAATAAAATCCATAGAGATATCCCTCCAAATAGAAGGTGGTATCGAAAGTGGTTGTAGTGTGCCAAGATCTTTGATTGTTTCACCTTTTTTACATTGAAAAACATGACATTCTTCCACAAAATTGCGAGTGTCCTATTTCATACCATCCCAGAAAAAAAAAGTGTTTGACCCGGTCATAGGTTTTGGTAAACACTAAGTTCCTAGCTGTGGGTGTAGCATGAAGCTTAGAAAATAATGTGGATTTAAGTTTTGATTGTTTACTTAAATACAAACAAACTTTGTAGCAAATCTCATCATTGTGCCAAGAGTACATTGGGGAACTGGAGAATTGACCTACAATTGTTGGATCAAATGAAAAATTTTGGGATCTTGTAGCCATTCGTGGAAAACATTTTGGAGCCAATCTAGTACAATGAAGGAGAGGGAAAAAAGGGACCCTTCACCGTCATATTTTCTTGAAAGTGCATCAACAACCAAATTGTCTTTTCCTTTATTGTAAATGATCTCATATCATATCCAAAGAGCGTAGTCACCCATTTTTGTTTCTCATGGGAGGAAGGTCATTGTTCCAGAAAATACTTGAGGCTTTGATTATCTGTCTTAATTTGGAAGCGCTACCCCAATAGATAAGGGTGCCAAAGATCCACTGCATGCAGAATAGCCAACATTTCCTTTGCATAGTTTGATTTTCCCAAATGTCACTCTAACATTTGTTTTTTGGTAAAGGAAAAAGGTCGACCATCTTGCATAAGGACTGATCCAATTCCTCTCCCAGAAGCATCACATTCCAGGACAAAGGTATTTGTGAAAACAAGAAGGGATAGGTGTAACGAACCTCCTCGTTACGACCACAACTCCTTCACAGGAGCAAACATTTATTTTTTTTTGTTTAAGGTGTGTGCGCACGTGTAAAAAGGAAACAGACACACTTGAATCTACGTCGCCACCCGACGACTAACAGGACGCAACCACGATGATCACAAAAATAATACATAAGGCGCACGACAAGTAACTGCAAGCATTTAAATGACATAGACATAAGAAAGAATCCATATCAATAGATTTTACTATTTCTGCACAGGAAAGTAGGGCGTTTAATCTTAGCCCTCTACTCCGGAGAGAGAGAAGGTTAGATAGGCTCCCAGCCAACTGCTCAGGAAGAAACTAGTAACTCGACGACGAACAAGACGCAAGCAAGATGAACACAACAAGGTGACATACTACGTACATTAGACAACTGCATGCATTAACGACGATCACTTAGAAATAATTTAGACTGACTACCCATCCATCCTACCCTGCAATGGTTAGGACCTCCAAGACACATAAGCAACGCTCAAGCCTAGGTTCCCATCGATTTTAACCATTTAAGGTCTCAGGGCTGGCGACTGTTCTGAGGAACTTGGAGGTGTCTACTTCCCGCCTGACACAAGAAGACCAAGCAAAAACTAAATCAAAACCACAAAACAATCGCTACGCGATCATATCCAACACACATCACAAGAATTCCACGGTGCAGGAAAGTTTGATTACGAAATCTGTCATAAAACGACATAAGTGCGAGCGCAAAGAAATTAACCTTATTTTAATTTAAGATGCAATGGTAATCCCCCTTGTTTTTTTTTTCCTCAAGGCACCATACATGTCATCACTCATTGGAACCAATTACGTCGGTCAGCACTTCTCCAAGTTTAGGAACAAATAACATCATTTGTAGGCTAACTAGAATAAATAACATTATAACTAAGTCATTTAGCACTGGAAACTAACGCAACAGTCCTTTCAAGGTGACTTAACCATGCCCTCGACAAATGTCCACTCCCACTTTAATAATTACCAAAATTCTAGTTGGGCAATTAAATTTTAACCCAATCTCAGTTGTAGGCCATTTACTTCCATTGAACCAATGCTAACTAAAGTAACTTGGTATATTGAAAATTATAGGGTGTTACGATTAATTTTCATTCATGCTATAGCAAATTATATATATTTTTCTTCTTCTTTGTTGAACTAAATTTGGCAGTGAAATTTAAATAACAAATGACGACATAATAATAGAATAACAATTTAACTAAAATAAGGAAAATAACAATCTGAAAAGTAATGTTTAGGATAATTCTTTTAAGTGGACAGAGTTCGATTATTAACCAACAAATGACGAATGATCATAAAATAACAATTTAACTATTCGATAAAGATTATGATAATTCTTTTTAGTTGACAGAATTCGATTATTAACCAACAAATGACGATTGATAAATAAAGAACAATTTAGCAATAATAAGAATAATAACAAATCTGGGAAGTAGTGATTATGGTAATTCTTTTTCAGTTGAAAAAATTTGATCATTAACCATCGGTGAGTTCCACGATAACCCCTTAACTATTATCCACAACAGTGACGTTCTCATTTCCATAAAACGAAGACCATATTTCCATTAACATTACCAGGACTATTAGTGTCAGCAGGAAACATTACACTACTTCAACATTACCACGAACAATGATGGTATTGAAAAATTGGCATTTGGTATACATTGGTATTAACATTAAGCCTTGCGTTACAATAAAATTCCAAATGCAGTAAGGCCCGGAGAATTAGCGTTCCATAGTTTTTAGCATTAACATTAACCTTCCTTTTCATTTTATAATATAATGATTTTGCAAAAATAATATCAGTAAATTACATTCCTGTCATCTAACAACAACACACATTAGCTTAATATGTTACTAGCATTACCCTAAAACAGACCGACACCACATTTTATGTTATGATAGATTTCGCACAAGGAATATCAACAAAACCCATTCTGGTTATCTAACATTAGCATTGCAGTTTCCTTATTGTACTAACATCACCTTAACCAGAATCAACATCATAATTCATATTTTAAGAATATTGCAACAGAAAAACTACATTGCATTCCTGTATCTATCACTGACCCTTCATTTGCTGATTTTATTAAAATAAATTGCCAATGGAACAACCATAAGAATTATATTACAGCGGCATTAACCTACTTAATGAATCAACATAAGACTACCTAAAAAGAATGAGAGGGCGAAGGACCAGGCCTTGAGATTAACACTGGGCGTAATGGCAAGGCACTGACACGGTATCAACAGTGAGGCAGATTTAGAGGCATAAATAAAAATTGGACAGTAAGACAGAGAAACAAAAATCTAGCCGTCATTCAAGGCGTAAATTGGAATGATCTCTCACATTCTCAGCTGAGGTAAAAGAGGCGGGTAAAAATCGTGAAGGTTGCTAGAATAAATTCATAAATTATAGAAGGGAGCCGACGCTATTCTCCATTGTGAGTCAGGGTCGATACAACAATCACCTGGAAAGGGTTTAACGACAGTCTAAGATCAGGGACCGGTAACAATTTGCGTACAGTGAAATTTCAGTGTGAGCAACTCTCGTTGGGGGGAAAAAAAGCATTTTAGTTAACAGAAAAATAACACGTTGAACCCTTCATGCGAATTCGAACATGCATCCTATACCCGTAATTACATCTTGGATTTAGATGTTAAGGAGATATTTGTGCGGGTTTTTCTAAGTCTGGAATGGTTTGGGGTCACCAAAATCAATTTCCTGACCAGTTGTTGAGAAGGGAAGTATAACTTGCGCAAACTGAGGATGAGCGGCGCTAAAACAGTTAATAGTCTACCCACACACAGTCATCCATGGATACCCTTGGACGCCTTAAATCTTGTAAGAAAACAATCACACTCAAAAATAGTGGATCAAGGCGGTGGTCTAGCTGGAATCAAAAGTCAAAATAGAAGTCCTAGAGTCGCCCTTGCACGTTAGGTAAAATTGCGCGGGTAAAACCGTGGTTGGATGACACAAATCCAGAAGATGTTTTCCAAGTAAGGTATAACACCATCAAGTAACCATTCGCAAAGGGAGGTCATTCAGCCACTACATACATAGAACGAATTTCGAAAATTCTTCTGGAAAAAAAAAAACGGAGGTAACCTATAAAATCACTACAGAGCGCAATGTCATTTAACACAACCCTATTGTACAACGTTTCATTAAAACTTCAACAGTAAAGGCTAGAGACGGTAACACTTTACATTGAAAAATTTAGATTCGAAAACACAGTATCCAGAAATATACAATAGCGTATAGTAAGGCAGACGCGTAGGGATCTCATTGAAAGGTAAAAGAGATGAAAACTTGGTAAAACCACGAAGGTATCATAAAAACACCGTTCCAATGTTAGTGCTACAGCTATTGGTTTATTTTCACCCTGTTAGCGCAGTAAATTCCAATTTTAAATTCTGTAATCACTTCTTCATTTGCTATAGTAGAATTAAGTGTCAATCCATCACAGGAGTAATAAAACAAAATCGAATGGCATCAAGCTCAAGAAAGAATACATCTATGCACAATTCAGCATACAGATTCAGGCATAAATTCCTAATGCATTCTACTCTGCCAAAGTAAAATTCATACCGTTGCCCTTTCGCTTGCTCCGTGTGTCGTCCGCGTGCACTGTGACGCTACTACTCTGCGCCGCTCCCGCTCTCCGACCATAGAGACTACACCGATACCTCCCAGCCAATCGCTAGGGGTACTCTACTTCCCCCTTAGACCCCCGAGCCGCAAAGGGGCCACACAAATCCAGAAGGTAAGTCTAGCTTCCTAGCTCGCCTCGCAAGGTCGAGCTACCACTCCTATTCGAGCTGAGAAAATCCAAACTCCTCACAAGCAATCAGTCAAGTCACAAACCGACAGCGTAATGTTACGCTAACAACCGATCCCCCTCTTCCTCATTTCCCTTTTCTTTTATAGGGTTTTGAGACCCACCAACTTTCCTAAATTCACATTTTAAATTGAGTTTTAATAAAATATTCCAAAAATTCTCCATCGCACAAGTGTCGTCCATCCCCCTCTTTTCTCCACTAAATATTTT
>JZKD02S1953385.1:71143-98193 GCA_000966675.3 Picea glauca
GTAAGCGAACTCTACTAGAGGCAAGAATTCCTCCCAACGCTTTTGTTGGTCCATCACGTACATGCGCAACATGTCTTCCAAGGTTTGGTTCGTTCGTTCGGTCTGTCCGTCAGTCACTGGGTGATACATAGTACTAAAATTAAGTTGGGTTCCCAAGGCCTCTTGGAAACTCACCCAAAATCATCCAGTAAACACCGATCCTCGATCGGATATAATCATTTTAGGCACGCCATGCAGCCTCACAATCTCACTGATGAAAACTCTGGCTATGTCAGGTGCCTGATACATCATACGCACAGGAATAAAGTGAGAAATATTCATCAGAGTGTCTACTACTACGAAAATCGAGTCATGTCTCCTCACCGTCAGTGGCAATCCAACAATAAAATCCATCGAAATGACTTCCCATTTCGATTCCAGAATGGCATGTGGTTGAAGTAAACTTGTCGGGTGTCTATGTTCATCCTTTACCTGCTGACACTCTAGACATATGGCCACATATTTGACTATGTCAGCCTTCATTCCCTTCCAGAAGAATAAGGGCTTAAGGTCTGCCCTCATCTTCGTGACTCCTGGGTGAGCCATGTAAACTGCTCTATGAGCCTCGCTCGGGATCAACATCCTCAACTCGTCGTTTGGAGGTACGTAAATCTGACTTCTAAATCTCAATAACCCATCGCTATCAAAATAAAATCCCTCATATCGTGGTACCATCATTGTGTTTTGTCCGATAAAATCCTCGACTTCCTTGTACCAGTCATTATCACGCTGTAAAGTGAGAATCTTCTCACGTAGATTTGTCTGAAGAGGCAACACCGAAAAGATGCGTGGTCTCCGACTCAAAGCACCAGCCACTCGGTTCATTGTTCCCTTTATGTAAGTAATCTCGAAGTCGTACTCGCTAAGCAATTCTGACCAACGCCGTTGTTGCGCGTTCAGGTCGCTTTGCGTAAACATGTGTTGTAGTCCACAATGATCAGTCCTTAATTCAAATTTTCGTCCAACAAGGTAGTGTATCCAAACCTTCAAGGCATATACAATGGCTAATAACTCCAAATCGTGCGTCACGTAGTTCTCCTCACGCCTTCTCATCTTCCTCGAAATGTAAGTAATCACTCGTCCATCTTGCATCAAGACTCCGCCTAAACCTTCCTTGGATGCATCAGTGCATGCCAAGAAGTCGGCATCCATGTCAGGGACCTTTAGTATCGACGCTATGGTCAACAGCTCTTTAAGCCTCCGAAATGCTTCCGCACATTTCTTGGTCCAACCAAACTTCTTGTTTTTTTTCTGCAATTCCGTGATCGGATTTTATATCTTCGAAAATCCCTCGACAAACCGTTGATAGTATCCTGCTAAACCCATAAAGCTACGCACTTCTGTGACATTCGTCGGCGCAGGCCATTCCATAATAGCCTCGACCTTGGTTGGATCCACGGCGATGCCTTCGTCGGAGATAGCATTCCCTAAGTAGTGAATCCTCGATTGATAAAAAGAGCATTTGGACAACTTCCCATACAGTTTTTGCTATCGTAAACACTGTAGTACCAAGCGCAAGTGCTCGTCATTCTCCTCCGTCGTCCGAGAGTAGATCAAAATATCGTCAATGAATACTTGGACGAACTTGTCCAAGTACTCGCGGAACACCCCGTTCATCAAATTCATGAATACCCCTGGGGCGTTTATCAATCCAAACGGTAAAACAGTAAGCTCGTAATGTCCAAATCTCGTCTTAAAGGCGGTCTTAGGGACGTCATCCTCCTTGATCCATAACTGGTGATACCCTGATCACAAATCAATCTTGGAGAACACCGTCACACCCTTCATTTGATCGAATAGATCGTCAATTCTTGGTAAGGGATACTGATTCTTGATCGTAGCCTTGTTCAGTTGACGGTAGTCAATGCAAAGCCTCCATGATTCGTCCTTCTTTCGTATGAAAATAACCGATGCACCCCATAGTGACACACTAGGACGTATCAGTCTCAGGTCCAGGAACTCCTTCAGTTGCATTTTCAACTCTTGCAACTCCGGGGTCAACATCCGATAAGGCGTTCATGCTATCGGTTCGGTCCCCGGTTTCAGGTCTATAGTAAACTCCAATTCTCTCTCCGACGGCATCCCAGGTAACTTCTCTGGAAATACGTCCGCAAACTCCTTCACCATCGGAAGGTGTTCTAGACCTTCTGCTACTCCCTTTTTGTTTAGTGCAAGGATCGCATAAATCTTGCACCCCTTGCGCATACTCTTCCGTAACTGTAAGGAAGTGACGAACCTCAGTGATACTCCCTGGTTCTGTCCTACAATAACACGTCTTTGTCCCTCATCATCGATCAAGCTCAACCATTTCGTCTTACAGTTGAGTATCGCCTCATGTGATTCCAACCAATCCATACCAATCACGACGTCATAAGATCCTAAGATCGTGACATACAAGTTGACCCTTGTGACAAACTCTCCCAGGTTAAGGGCACAACCCATAACCTTTCCTCCAACCTTATGTTTGGCTCCTGAAGCCATCTCTACGAAGCTAAACTCGTCATGTTCGACTGCCTTTACCTTAATCCTTTTTATCACTGCACCAGAAAGGAAACTCTCAGTAGCACCTGGGTCTATCAAAATACTAAGGGTCTGGTCAGCGAGAGTACCTGTCATCTCGAGCACAGTTGACTAGTGCTCTGCCTGGCAGTTATTCACCGCTGCATGAATCCGATGGGCCTTGCCCATATCTCCCACTGTAGTGGGTCCGGCTGATCTAGACGCTCTAGTCCTCTCCACAGGACAGTCGCGCTGGTAGTGTGGCTCCCCACATGTCCAACACCCCTTCTTTGGCCTAGTAGTACTGGTACCTGATGTATAAGACAATGGCCCACCAGCCTAGAACCCAGGTTTGTTCGGTTGAACAGGCCTAAACTGCTGCTGCTGCGGGTGACACTGCTGCTGATGCTGTGGTCCCTGATAAGGTGTCTGCTGTGGAGGCGGCGGTCGCCGGGGTGTAGTGAAAGTGGATCCCCTCTGGAAGCCACGATATCCCGACATATGTCTCGCTGGTGTCTGATGTTGCGGTGTACCAGATGAACCCTGCCCTACTGGTCTCACTAGAGTCCTGGTCTGACCCCCACTGATAAGCTCCTCCTCTCCTATGAGGGCCTTTTGGACAGTGTTGTGCAAGGTTTGAGGCATCAAGATCCTAACCTTTGCACGCAAGCTGCCATTAAGGCCAAACACAAACCTGTTGACCTTGAGCTTCTCAGTGTTAAGGTGTGGAGCATATCAGAGCAGCTCCATGAAACGTGCCTCGTACTCGGCCACCGTATGACCTCCTTGTCGTAATGTGTTGAACTCATTGAGCTAATGCTCAATGAATTCCTCTGAAAGGTACCTCTCTCAGAACCATTCCTCAAATAGTTCCCATGACACGTCTTCAACGGCCATGTTTAGCTATAGTAGGAGCGTCTTCCACCATAAAAGAGAGCTCCCCTTCAGTTGAAAGACCGCTATGCGGACCTTCATGTTGGAGGTATAATCGCGAAGTGTGAAGCACGTCGCCATATTCTCCAACCATGCCTCAGCGGCGGCGCCATCCGGGGCACCAAAGAACTCGGGAAATTTAACCTTCTCGAGTTCACAGTGAACGCTACCTGTAACGGCCGGTGCACGCGGCGGAACCTCAGCGGGTGCCAGCGCCCTGGCCTCGTCTCTGTCCAATCGGTTGATCAGTGCCTCAGACATGCGCTGAAAAGATCACATCATCCCAACAACATCGCCAACCGTTATCTGCTTCTGTCTGAAAACCTGCTCGCCTCCTTGGGGGTTAGACCCCTCAGGCGTGGATGCTACTAGAGGCATCATGCCTCCTCCCCTAGCACCCCATCGTCTGCCTCTGCAGCGTCCTCTAACCATGATTACTTGCACGCACACAATCAACTCAATCAACAACAATATAATCAAATCTAATCATGTCAACGAAATCCGTAGTGAATCCCAGGCCGTGGGTCGAACCCGCTCTGATACCATATGTAACGAACCTCCTCGTTACGACCACAACTCCTTCACAGGTGCAAACATTTTTTTTTTTTGTTTAAGGTGTGTGCACGCGTGTAAAAAGGAAACAGACACACTTGACTCTACGTCGCCACTCGACGACTAATAGGACGCAACCACGATGATCACAACAAGAATACATAAGGCGCACGACAAGTAACTGCAAGCATTTAAACGACATAGACATAAGGAAGAATCCATATCGGTAGATTTTACTATTTCTGCACAAGAAAGTAGGGCATTTAATATTAGTCCTCTGCTCTGGAGAGAGAGAAGGTCAGATAGGCTCCTGGCCAACTGCTCAGGCAGAAACTAGTAACCTGACGATGAACAAGACACAAGGAAGATGAACACAACAAGGCGACATACTACGTACAACAGACAACTGCATGCATTAACGACGATCACTCAGAAATAAGTCAGACTGACTACCCATCCATCCTACCCTGCAATGGTTAGGACCTCCAAGACACATAAGCAACGCTCAAGCCCAGGTTCCCATCGATTTTAACCATTTAAGGTCTCAGGGCTGGCGACTGTTCTGAGGAACCTGGAGGTGTCTACTTCCCGCCCGACACAAGAAGACCAAGCAAAAACTAAATCAAAACCACAAGACAATCACTACGCGATCATATCCAACACACATCACAAGAATTCCACGGTGCAAGAAAGTTTGATTACGAAATCCGTCATAAAACGACATAAGTGCGAGCGCAAAGAAATTAACCTTATTTTAATTTAATATGCAATGGTAATCCCCCTTTTTTTTCTTTTCCTCAAGGCGCCATACATGTCATCACTCATTGGAACCAATTACATCGATCATCACTTCTCCAAGTTTAGGAACAAATAACATCATTTGTAGGCTAACTAGAATAAATACCATTATAACTAAGTCATTTAGCACTGGAAACTAACGCAACAGTCCTTTCAAGGTGACTTAACCATGCCCTCGACAAATGTCCACTCCTAGTTTAATAATTACCAAAATTCTAGTTGGGCAATTAAATTTTAACCCAATCTCAGTTGTAGGCCATTTACTTACATTGAACCAATGCTAACTAAAGTAACTTGGTATATTGAAAATTATAGGGTGTTATGATTAATTTTCATTCATGCTATAGCAAATTATATATATTTTTCTTCTTCTTTGTTGAACTAAATTTGGCAGTGAAATTTAAATAACAAATGACGACATAATAATAGAATAACAATTTAACTAAAATAAGGAAAATAACAATCTGAAAAGTAATGTTCAGGATAATTCTTTTAAGTGGACAGAGTTCGATTATTAACCAACAAATGACGAATGATAATAAAATAACAATTTAACTATAATAAGGATAATAACAAATCTGGAAGGTAAAGATTATGATAATTCTTTTTAGTTGACAGAATTCGATTATTAACCAACAAATGACGATTGATAAATAAAGAACAATTTAGCAATAATAAGAATAATAACAAATCTGGGAAGTAGTGATTATGGTAATTCTTTTTCAGTTGACAGAATTCGATTATTAACCATTGGTGAGTTCCACAATAACCCCTTAACTATTATCCACAACAGTGATGTTCTCATTTCCATAAAACGAAGACCATATTGCCATTAACATTACCAGGACTATTAGTGTCAGCAGGAAACATTACACTACTTCAACATTACCACGAACAATGATGGTATTGAAAAATTGGCATTCGGTATACATTGGTATTAACATTAAGCCTTGCGTTACAATAAAATTCCAAACGCAGTAAGGCCCGGAGCATTAGCGTTCCATAGTTTTTAGCATTAACATTAACCTTCCTTTTCATTTTATAATATAATGATTTTGAAAAAATAATATCAGTAAATTACATTCCTGTCATCTAACAACAACACACATTAGCTTAATATGGCACTAGCATTACCCTAAAACAGACCGACACCACATTTTATGTTATGATAGATTTCGCACAAGGAATATCAACAAAACCCATTCTGGTTATCTAACATTAGCATTGCAGTTGCCTTATTGTACTAACATCACCTTAACCAGAATCAACATCATAATTCATATTTTAACAATATTGCAACAGAAAAACTACATTGTGTTCCTGTATCTATCACTAACACTTTATTTGTTGATTTTATTAAAATAAATTGCCAACAGAATAACCATAAGAATTATATTACAACGGCATTAACCTACTTAATGAATCGACAGAAGACTACCTAAAAAGAATGAGAGGGCGAAGGACCAGGCCTTGAGATTAACGCTAGGCGTAATGGCAAGGCACTGACATGGTATCAACAGTGAGGTGGATTTAAGGGCATAAATAAAAATTGGACAGTAAGACAGAGAAACAAAAATCCAGCCGTCATTCAAGGCGTAAATTGGAATGATCTCTCACGCTGTCAGCTGAGGTAAAAGAGGCAGGTAAAAATCGTGCAGGTTGCCAGAACAAATTTAGAAATTACAGAAGGGAGGCGACACTGTTCTCCATCGTGAGTTAGGGTCGATACAACAATCACCTGGAAAGGGTTTAATGACAGTCTAAGCTCAAGGACCGGTAACAATTCATGTACAGTGAAATTCCAGTGTGAGCGACTCTCGTTGGGGGAAAAAAAAACATTTTAGTTAACAGAAAAATAACACACTAAACCCTTAGTGCGAATTCGAACATGCATCCTATACACATAATTACAGCTTGGATTTAGATGGCAAGGAGATATTTGTGGCGGGTTTTTCTAAGTCTGGAATGGTTTAGGGTCGCCAAAATCAATTTCCTGACCAGCTGTTGAGAAGGGAAGTATAACTTGCGCAGACTGAGGATGAGTGGCGCTAAAACGGTTAACAGTCTACCCACACACAGTCAGCCATGGATGCCCTTGGACGCCTTAAATCTTGTAAGAAAACAATCACACTCAAAAACAGTGGATCAAGGCGGTGGTCTAGCTAGAATCAAAAGTCAAAACAGAAGTCCTAAAGTCGCCCTTGCACGTTAGGTAAAATCGCGTGGGTAAAACCCTGTTTGGATGACAGAAATCCAGAAGACGTTTTCCAAGTAAGGTATAACGCCATCAAGTAACCATTCGCAGAGGGAGGTCATTCAGCCGCTACATACATAGAACGAATTTCGAAAATTCTTCAAGAAAAAAAAAATGGAGGTAACCTATTAAATCACTACATAGCGCAATGCCATTTAACACAACCCTGTTGTACAACGTTTCATTAAAACTTCAACAGTAAAGGCTAGAGACGGTAACACTTTACATTGAAAAATTTAGATTTGAAAACACAGTATCCAGAAATATACAACAGTGTATAGTAAGGCAGATGCGTAGGGATCTCAGTGAAAGGTAAAAGAGATGAAAACTTGGTAAAACCACGAAGGTATCATAAAAACACCGTTCCAATGTTAGTGCTACAGCTATTGGTTTATTTTCACCCTGTTAGCGTAGTAAATTCCAATTTTAAATTATGTAATCACCTCTTCATTTTCTATAGTAGAATTAAGTGTCAATCCATCACAGGAGTAATAAAACAAAATCGAATGGCATCAAGCTCAAGACAAAATACATCTATGCACAATTCAGCATACAGATTCGGGCATAAATTCCTAATGCATTCTACTTTACCAAAGTACAATTCATACCGTTGCCCTTTCGCTTGCTCCGTGTGTCGTCCGCGTGCTCTGTGTTTCTATTGCTCCGCGCCGCTCCCGCTCGCCGACCATAGAGACTACACCGGTACCTCCCAGCCAATCGCTAGGGGTACTCTGCTTCCCCCTTAGCTCCCTGAGCCGCAAAGGGGCCACACAAATTCGGAAGGTAAGTCTAGCTTCCCAGCTCGCCTCGCAAGGCCGAGCTACCACTCCTATTCGAGATGAGAAAATCCCAACTCCTCACAAGCAATCAGTCAAGTCACAAACCGGCAGCGTAACATTACACTAACAACCGATCCCCCTCTTCCTCATTTCCCTTTTCTTTTATAGAGTTTTGAGACCCACCAACTTTCCTAAATTCACATTTTAAATTGAGTTTTAATAAAATATTCCAAAAATTCTCCATCGCACAAGTGTCGTCCATCCCCCTCTTTTCTCCACTAAATATTTTACTTAATTTATTAAATGTCTCAAATCCCTCACCCACCTAGAGTTGCTCCTAAATTTACTCCTAGGTGTTCCTAGATCCCCTACATGCTTTTAATAACTTTCCCTAAAATGAAGTTGCTAAATTTAGTTCATTTTAGAAAGTTTTTAATTGTTGATTCCTTACTATGTTGACTTTGCTTTTTACCCTAAGTCCCCTTCTTTCCTTTATTATGTTTCCTTTATTACTTAGTTTCCCTATTTTCACTATTCCCTTTCTTTCTTTCTTTTTTTAAAACCAAAAAGGTAAATGCACTAATTAATCTTTTCATTTTATTTTTAAATTCATAACTTTTTATACTCCCATACGTTAAATAATTTTATTTCTTCTTTACAATTTAAAACCACGGATTTCAATTAATTTATCCCTCTCTTCCCTTTACCCCCCTAAATTTAAGAAGACTAAAACCATTATTTAAGTGGGTTTTAGTTTACAGCTTTATTTTTATTTTTATAGGGTCTTTTCCTTAAGGTTAATCGAAATGTTATCTTAGAAAAGTTTTTAGACCTAGGTTTAGATTTTGAACTGGGCGACAACTGTTTAGGGGAGTCATTTTACGAATTTCTTAAGGTGTTAATGTCTTAGGGATATCTAGGTTTGTTTCTTCCTCAACATCAATGCGACGTGCCCTTCAGGACGCACCACATGCTCCAAGGGTGCCACTCGCCTCTGTTGTTTCTTTTGCACGACGTGCCCTTCAGGATGCACCACATGCTCCAAGGGTGTCACTCGCTTCTTTTGTTTCTTTTGCACGATGTGCCCTTCAGGATGCACCACATGCTCCAAGGGTGCCACTCGCTTCTTGTGATTCTTTTGCGCGACGTGCCCTTCAGGATGCACCACGTGCTCCAAGGGTGCCACTTGCCAACTTGACTGATTGGTAGACATCTATAACCCCTGGAGTCAACACTCCACCAGGTGAACTTGTGGGAGACTAAGGGCTCTAAGGAATAAGGCCCCTGCCTTATTGCGCGCCCCTTAAGATCATCGTGAGCGACTGTCGCAGTCTTCCCTCACGGCATCGTGGATCCTCTCGAACTAGGTAATCATTAACCTACAGTTCGAGCCACGGCGGGAGTGCTAGTAGGCTATGGCAGGGGTGCTGTCCACACCTCTCCCTCAACCTCTCTGGAAATCATGTGTGGCCCCTTTACTCCATATGTGAGTCTGGTCAGCAAGCTATTGTCAGCCTGCATCATCCAAAAATCATGTCAGAACATGTCAACATCATATCATCAAATCAATGAAATATCACAGTAACTAAATCAACCCAATCGCACACTCCCTGACTCAATCCGGAGTCCAAGGGGGTTCCACCGATGCCTCTGCATCCTCAAGGTCCAAAAACCCTACACACTCAATAAAACTGAGTCAAAATCACCTGTCTACGTCAAGCAGTAAAACATCATGTCATCTATCATAACGCATCATAATCAAGGATAAATGTTTTAACATCATAAAAGTCCAGATCACTTGCAAGCAAGTGTCCTCAAAGAATAAGTTTTCTCAGTGCGCCAGAGCGGGATGTTACACTAGGACTAGAGTGGTGCACATGACCGCCTTCAAGGTTTGAAAGGCCTGTCCAAGTGAAAGAGTTCTTTTTAAGGAGAGCAGTGATAGGTGCCACAATTTTCCATAATTCTTAAAAAAATTGTGATAATATCTTGTTAAACCCATAAATCCATGCAAGATTTTGAGAGTCTTTGGGCGAGGCCAATCCTGCATAGCTTCAATCTTTTTAGGATCCACTTTGACACCTACCTTGCCAACAATATGACCCAAGTACTCAACTTCCGAGGCTCCAAAATCACATTTAGATTGTTTGAGGAAAATTTGGTGTTGAGAGAGTAGATGTAGAACTCGATCCACATGAGTAAGATGGGTTGTCTAGGTTTTAATATAGATGAGGATATCATCAAAGAAAACTAAGACAAAATGACAGAGAAAAGGATGAAAGACATGATTCATGAGGATTTGGAAAGTGGAGGGATCATTACACAAGCCAAAGGGCATGACCAAAAACTCATAGTGGCCCTCGTGAGCTTGAAATGTAGTCTAAGGAATTTCTTCCTCGTTCATGTGTATCTGTTGGTAGCTAGAATGAAGATCAAGTTTAGTAAAGAATTGGGCACCACTCGATTCATTCAAGAGGTCATCAATGACAAGAATGGGAAATTTGTCTTTGATGGTGAGTTTGTTGAGGGCGCAAAAGTCAGGACACATGCGCCAAGAGCCTTCTTTATTAATGACCATGACCACAAGAGAAGAGTGGGGGCTCGTACTAGGACAAATAACACCTGTGGTGAGCAATTCTTGAACAATTTTCTCAATTTCATTTTTTTTGGGAAAAGGGATGACGATAGGGACGAATATTGGGAGGGAAGTTGTTGAGGACAAGGAGAATGGAATGATCATGAACACCATGGGAAGGAGGAAATTCCTGGGGAGTGTAAAAAACAACTTGATGTTTGGAGAGGATGGATTGGAGGTCCTGTGGCATATAGGGTGTCTCGGTGGCTTGAATGGCATAGAATTGTGCAATAATTCCATAATGACCTTTTTTGAAGATATTTTCCATGCAATGGGAACTGATGATCTATAGGGCACTGATGGTGATGCCTTGGAACTTATATTGTTGGCCCTCCTCGTTGAATTGCATGGTTAATTCCTTAAAATCCATGAGAATGGGACCCAAATTCCTTATCCATTCTACACCCAACACAATGTCACAACCGCCCATGTCGATAGCAAACATATGATAATTCATGTGGTAATGACCAATTTGGAGACACACATTTTCACAATGCCCCCCACATTTTATGGACCCACCATTGGAAATCATGATTTGAAAAATATTGATGGAGTAGTTATAGCAATTAGTTTCTTGGGCAATGTGGGGATGATTAAAATTATGGATGCTTCCACTGTCAACAAGGATGACAACCTTCTGATGCTTAATGTAACCAATTAGCTTGAGGGTTTGGGGAGCAGAGAACCCACTGAGAACTGGTTCGACTTCAGGAGGGTCGGAGGGTGGGGTCATGTCAGTGGGTTCAGGTGACTTGGCCATAAGGGGGGCCTCAACATCATCCTCTAAAACATCCTCAGAGATGGCCATAAAAAGTTTTTGTTCCTTACACTTGTGCCCAGGAAAATATTTTTCATAACAATTATAACAAAGGCCTTTAATTTTGCATTCAGTCATTTCTGTCATGGTCAATTTCTATATCTTTAGTGGAGTAGAAGGAGGAGTGAGAGTGAATGGTTTAGGGAAAGGAATAAAGGATGGTTTTCAGGTTTGAGAAGAGACAACTTGTTGTGCTTCCTTATCTCACTTAGTGGCTTCCACCCAAATCTGAGGCCGAGCCATGAGGACATGGGCACAAATCTCATCCTTGAGGCCACCGATAAAACATTCTCGGAAAAAAATCATCAAATATGCCCTCTATACGGAAAGCCAATCGCTAAAAAGTGGCTATAAAGTCTTCCATTGTGCCAGATTGTTTCAACTTTTTCAAATGGCCTAAATGGTTGGTGTTAGTGTCAAAGCATTCATAAATCTCTGCCACAAATTGTGTCCAAGCCACATACCCTTGGTGGGCATTTTTTCTCCATCTCCAATGTTCTTGATCTAGATGGAGAACACCATACAGTAGTTTTTCCAACTCATATGTAATGCCATACAAAGAGAAATAATGTTCCATTTGAGTTACCCATCCAGTGGGATCCAATCCATCAAATTTGTTCACATCCACACATGGAAGGTGTAGGTTACGCTGAAAGTGATGGGGGTGAAAATTATAGGAATTAAAGGAAGTTTCACCTTTGGAGTGAAAACGTGGGAAGATCTATAGGGATATTCATCTTAGGGTCAGAGGAGGGAAGATCTATAGGGATATTCATCTTAGCGTAGATCAATGTAGTGAAGGATGCAAGTTGGGTAGGGAGGTCTTGTTTGATGGTTTCCATTTTGGCATCAATGGAGGAATGCATGTTTTTATTTATGGTGGAAAAATTGGCACTGAGTTTCCTCACTTCTTGTTGGGTCTTTGTGAAATTAGAGGACAAGGTATTGAAGCGAGCTTCCAAGTCTTAGCTATGGGAGTGGGCCATGATGAAAAGGGAAAATGAAAAGGGACGGGTGGGACCATAGAGAAAATGGTTTACAGGTGAAGTATATCACGATGATTAGGGCGATGAGGGGAATCCAATGGGGTAAGGCCCAAATAAGGGTGTTGGAATGGGGTCAGGTCCACGGGAAACAAAAAATTGCTGAAAAATGATAGGTATGACTGCGATAAGGGAGAACAGAGGAATCCAACAGGATAGGGCTCAGATAATGGTGCCAATTGGATACATACTTTTTTTTTTATTTACTCTTGTGGAGTTATACTCCGATCTAGAGAATATTGCAGTGTTGAAATGCCCAAATTCTTAATAGGAAGAAATGTGTAGTAATTTCGCAACTCGAATGTAGGAGGCACAGTTGCGCGACAATAGATCTTGTATGTTCTATTTTTTTTCTATCCCAAGGATTAGGGTATGCAGGGTGTCTACATACAAGGGTTTTCCATGTGCTATAGCTCTATGATATACGTGCAGGGCCCAACAGTAGTACTCGACCCAATTTCTTAGGGAACCAACTAAGGAGGATAGAGCATACCCTTAGTCATACTACCCGACTACCAAGGTACTAAGAGTATCTTCTCGAGTGTTGCTCTTGGTGGAACTATAGAAGTCAGGTGGTCGATCGGTTTATCTATGGAGGGATTTAGGATATCTAGGTCGATTTTGTATACATGTGTTGTCTGATGCGCTACCACTCGAAGGGGTACCAACATGGGTTACAAGGGTGGCCAATAGATGTGCACCTAAGTACCACTTGTATTTCATGTGTGTATGACTCTCGGACCGTGGGTTTATGCATGTAACGACATATCTACGGAATACATCTCTACCCTAAAAAAAATTATCCCACAATTTTCTGCCAAGGTAAGTGCTCTGATACCACTTGTAGTATTCTAGATATAAAATATTATGCATAAAATAAATATTTTATCTATAAATGGCAGAAGAACAATGATATAACTAGTACAATACCAGAATAACACCAGAAACAGAACCTTGATTAATGATAGTAATGTCCATTTGCCTCTTCGAGGGGGCAACCTCCAGCAGAGAAAATCTCTATTACAATAATATCCAAGACAAAACTTCTCATACCCTCTAATCCTATTTATACTAAATCTGTCTATCCAAAAGAACAATCTATAGGAAGATCCTTCTAGAAGCAGAAGCTTCTATTAGGTCTTCTTACATTTGACTTATTCTTCCTTATTGCTAGGCCATATTAATATTGGCCTTTATTACATGGAAATATATTATTATACCTACGTGAGGGGTTAGGGAGGTTAGGTCCCTAACAATATGAGGAGGTGCAAACCCTTATAAAATATTTGAAAGATGATAGTTGAATGTGAATGATACTTTATATATAGTCATTATAATAATATAATATTTTCTCTATGAAAGAGTATAATATTTTGTATGGTTAATATAAGTTTTTATTGATTTCTTTTAGACAACTTTAAATAATGAGAGCTTATTATGTATTGACTTCCTACAATGTTAGTCTTGAAATCCAATAGCTATACATCTTATGTGTTTGTTATTTTCCATGTCTGGTGAAACAATTATGTATAGTTGATAGATTATACATCCGTAAAATAATTTAATTACTAAGTTGGGGTTTAATATTCAAACTTTCAAATTTATTATTGCACATTTGAAATCAGATATAGACTTTGCAAACAATAAATTTTCATTTTGGAAACAATGATTTTGACCCATCTTTAAAATCACTTTCGCATAAATAAGTCCAAAGTTTATGAAATAGGGATTATCTCTTGAAGTTCCACATGTTACTAGCTCCATGTTTGAATAGGGGAAGTTGATGTCATATCCATTTAGCATTGTAGTGGTCAAAGCTTATGTCAACTTATCAGATACATAAATCATTCATACAAACTCCAATTGAGAGACACTTTGGACCATCAGAAAGCTCTTGAAAAATAAAACAACATTGAAGCATGAAGAAATTTGTTCACAAATTTTTGTTGGAAAGGAATTCCATTTAATGCTTTAAACATGATTCAAATGTTAAATAAAACAACATTGAAACATTGGGAAATTTGTTCACAAATATTTGTTGGAAAGGAAGTCCATTTAATGCTTGAAACATGATTCAAATGTTCTAAGACCCCAAAGCGCCAAAAATATTGACACAACAAATCCATAAATTTTATTTTTCACCCATAAATGATGAAAAAATATATAATGATATTTCAGTTTACATTATCTACACTAAAGGGAAACGATGTTGAAAACAATGTTGAGTCCAAGGAAACAACGTTGAGTCCAATTGGATTATTTGCATTTGTAAGTGCAATGGGAGATGGCACAAATGTATATTCATAACCTGTTATACGATGAAATGTTGATTAATTTGGAGGATGTAATGATGGCTTAAGTAGAGGAACATGTTAGGCGAGGATTGAAAGCACTTATTTTTTGTTGTAGATATGGTTTGAAATAGTTTTTTTCTTTTCTAGTTACAATGTAATTTTACCACCTCATCTTTTTTTTTCATTTGTATCTACATAATATTTATCATCTTAATTAGTTGTTTTATTTTGATTTGGCACTATTGTTATAATAAACCATATGGTGGAGGCCTTGAGTGTAAAGTTATAAAGTTATTGTGCAAATAATATGAATGAAGGCCATGATTGTAAGATCAACTAGCTGTTTTGGATTCTTAAATAAGTTGAATGCTCATAAGAAGATACATCACCTTTTTATGAGGTTGACTACTCCCCATGCATGCATAAAGTCGATTTTATAGTAAAAATACTCCGCCATGACTTGCATGTTCTTGGGGATCGAGAACAAGTAATGTAAGTTGCACAAGTGACATACATTCTGTAATTTATGTAGCGAAATTATGCATGATAGAGTGTTTTCATATGGTAATATATTTTCATGTTGTCTCATTGTGTGCATGTACGTGTAATGAGTTTAATAACATTTAGACAATTATTTACATAATAGATGTGTAAAAATGATATGGGTGTTGTCTAAGGGTAAAATCATGAATCTGGGTAACACTTTTGTGAGAATCGGGTCACGAAAATTTTAAATGGCACGTTTTCGACCGAACTCTTACATTTTTGGGCTGAAAAATATTTCGACCAAGCTTGTTTTTGACCGAAAGTTAAATCTAATGAAAACCATAAAAATCTAACATAAATTGTAAATATAACAACAATTTTCCATGAAAACTAACTTTCAACCGAACTATTAGTTCAGCCGAAAACCTAGAACTATGACACTTTTCAAAAAACTATTACTTCTCTTCAGTTTAGTCCAACTTTTGTAGGAGCAAACTCCTTAAAATATTGTGATTTTGGTTTCATAATTAATACAAATATTTTTAGAATTGAATGGACTTTCATTTGATACAATTTGTATTCAATTTAATTTTTTTTTAGTATTTTTAATTAATTTTATAACAAAATGTCTGTAGATTTTTTTTAGATGATATAATGATGAACAATAAAATGAAAAATCAATATCTCCAATAATACAAAGTGGAAATTTTATATTACGTAACCTTTCATTGTCCTCTTCAAAAGGGTATTTTTATATTTTACTTTTAAATCAAAATTAAAGCACATACATCGAGTCTCACTAAACATGTTTAAAATCTGCAACTTTTTCAGATTGGTCAAATTCAAAAAATTGTAGAAATTATAATATTTATCTATTAAATTCAAAACTATAGTCATACTTTAATAGAGTTTGTGTACCTGGTTGCAACCTATTTCATTTTTCATAAACACAAATTTAATAATGAGTACATGTGTGTCTAAAAACATAACTCATTATCAGTCCCTTCAATTTTAAGGAACATACTATCAAACAATCGCTAAATTCACATATCAAATGTCAATAATAAAAAAATAAAAAAATAGTCAATAGAAAGCTAACAAAATTCATGACAAGTTTTGTTTTTACTATAAAGTGCAATTCTAAATAAATAAAAAATACTTTTGTTTACCGAAAGTTGAAAAAATTCTAAAAATATATTTTCTTTTCTCAAAAACCAAGGAAAATAAACACCCAGATTCATGATTTTACCCCTAATTGTTCTATGTTTTTGTCCTTTTTGTCGGAATTCGATGACATAATCTACACAAAATCACAATTGTTCGTTGTTTAAATTCCATTTCTAAATGAAAAAATGGATTCATCGTGTTGAAAAACCCCTGGGGCACTCAGATTACATAGAATTAACCACTCAAATCTGCAGATACAACAATTTATGACCAGATTTCGAGGAAATTTCCCCGAAAAATATCCCTAGAAAAGATAGAAAACGTAGAACATTTAAACTACGACAATGATATGTACCTATGTAAAAAATTCCATTGAATCCCAATACCAAGATCATAATAGCAAATGTCTAAAAAGTATATGTGGTCAATGATGCCCAAAATAAAGCCTATCAAAGTGATGTGAAAGTGATACTAATAATATTAAAACAAAACAACATCAAATGACCAAGAAAAACATCAAAAGGGGTTTATAAGTTTATGTAAGATAGGGGAATGTGAAATGAGTAAAACTATGTCTTAGTAAAGTAAATATAATTGCATAAACATTACTCCTAAAAATTGAAAATGTCATCATTAAAAATTGGCATTTTTATGTGTAAATGTACATTGAAATATAGTATTCCACCTAGTGTAATCATACAAGGACTTGTAATCATGTTAGGACTTGTAGCAATCGAACATCAATACTTACATGTAAAAGTCGTTATTTTAGAGATACATAAGTATGCCATGAAAAAAGATCCTCCAAGTAATGATACCTAGCTATTATTCACATGACATGCAAAAAAACATTTCATCTAAGTAACAATGCCTAGCTACTCAATGGAAAGGCTTTTGTGTGGATGTCTAAACATTAAATATAAAGGTAGGAAAAATTTAAAAATAAAGCTAAATTATTGTTTGAGAATACAAGTAGGTTGTTAAATATGTTTATATAGTAAATGTATATTTAAATATAAAGGGAGGAAGTTGTTAAAGATGTTTATATATTAATTATATATCTAAATATAAGGGGAGGAAAGCTTTAAAAAGATTAAGTTAGAGTGTTAATTAAAATCACGTATTTTAAGATCACATATTTGTTATTAAAAATTGTTATATATAAAAAAATTATTATAATTTTTTTTAATATTTATTTTTAAAAATATGATAAAACAAGAAATATAAATATATTACACAATCTTAAATATCATAAAGCAAACAAACAACTTTGAATGAAAAGTCAATATGAAAAAATCTTAAATATCATAAAGCAAAGAAACAACTTTGAATGAAAAGTCAATATGAAATTGTAGTATAAAGAATTTTGATGAAAATTTTATCTAAATTGTTAAAGAAAACATAAATTCCTTAACCACCTTGTTAACCATCACCCTGGATTATAGTTATCAAGGGTGATTAACTTTGATGACCATTAAACAATAAAAATTTTAAGTTTAATTACCATATCACCAAAAACTTTTTTTAAATTTGGCATAAGGATAAAGAAGGAAATGGTGACCACTAAGCGACCACAAATTCAACCTTAACTTCCATATTACCATTATCTCTAATCAAATTTGATTAGGGGTTAAAAAAGAACAAAGAACCTTAACTTCTATATTATCATTATCTCTAATCAAATTTGATTAGGGGATAAAAAAGACAAAGGTGAAAAAATAAAACAATCATTTAAGAGTACATATTCATCACTAAAAATATTAATAAATTATTATATATTTGACTAAACAAAAGTTGCATCTCAACGAAGGAGAGGGGTTGTTTAGTTAAACTTAAAAATATTAATAAATTATTATATATTTGACTAAACAAAAGTTGCATCTCAACGAAGGAGAGGGGTTGTTTAGTTAAACTTAATAGAAATAGAGAAAGTAAAAGTGACTATTCAGATACCACAAATTTGAGCTAAACTACCATATCACTAACATCTTACATTAAACTTTACTAAGCATAAAAAGGACAAAAGTAGAAAAATACAATAATAATTTAAAATCACATATTGATGACTTAAGTTCTACCATGTCACTAACATTTTCCATCAAATTTACCGAGAAATAAAGAAGATAAAAGTGAAAAAATATAGTAACTATTTAAAATTACATATCAATAATTAAAGATGTTGACAAATCAATTATGTATTTGAGTAGATAAAATTTGTATCCCAATTAAGAAGAAGGGTTGTTTTGTTGAAATACACAATAAAGAAAAGGGGTTGTTTTGTTAAATTACATGTGACTGAGAAATAAACCATCCTCAATAGTTGTTCCTTTGTTGATTGACTTAGTTACCAAGAAAGAGGAGGTAGTTATCTCGATTGACTTAATTACTAAGAAAGAGGAGGTATCATTTCATTATATTACATATTACTAAGAAATAAATCATTTGGAAGCCATTTTTTCTTGATTGACTTAATTACCATGGTTACAATTTTAAGTGTTATTATTATATGTTTTGTATTTGTTGAATATTTTATTTTTTGACTTAATTATTGTGATTAGAAATTCAAGTGTCATTATTACATATTTTAGTTATTTTTTCTATGCGTAGTTTAAATGTTTGATTTTTTGGTGTTTTTACGGATATATTTTTCGATCAATTTTGTTTGAAATCGTGCTAAAAATTGTTAGAACTTTGTATTCAAGTGATTGAGTTTGTATAATTCAAGTGTTTCTAAGGTTTTTCAAGATATTGAATCCATTTATGCATTCAAAAATGCAATTTAAACAATAGAAAAAGGTGATTTTAGGCGGATTCTAGTGAAAAAGTTCAAAAGATCGAATGTTTAGACAAAACCTTTTTTCTATTGATTGACTTAGTTACCATGGTTAGAATTAAGTTTCATTATTATGTTTTATTATAAAAAATTAAATTTAAATAAAAATCTTCCAATTTTATAAATGAAATGTGTGTTTAATAAAAATCTCAAAATTTTATAAATGAAATGTTTGTGATGGCAACGATTAGATTTAAACAAAAGAAATCCCAAAAATTTGGTATTAATGAATAATAAATTTTGGAAATAATATGTTTACTATTGCAATGGTTACATTTAAATAAAAATCCAAATTTTTGGTATTAATGATTGACAAAATCTCTATATTATTACTTCATTTTTTAAATTCTTTTATTTTTACATTTTTTTTGTGACTGGTGGAATCGACAACTCGCGGTTCTTGTACTCGCGTGACAAGGGGTCAATTCCCGTCTGTTATCTCTATAACTTCCAGATGTGTCCACACAACCCACAAGCATGAGGCACGGGTAAATCGAGGTGAGAATCAAACTTGAAACCTCCGTTTTACATTTCCTTCCATTTACACGGCACTTGCCAATCAACCTTGAAAAATTTACCCTTACATTACATTATTACTTTTTTACATTCTTGTATCCTTACATTTTAATAATTAAGTGTCCACTCAAATTTTAGCCTTTACATTTAATGGTGAGGTGTCCACTCAAAGGAAGCCTTTGAGTGCAGTGGTTAAATGTTTTAGTTCATAAGAAATTCATTTTACATGTTAAGGGGTTAAAGTCCGCACTTTTGTGAGAAGTCCCATATCCTCTATTAAAATATGTTAATTTTGTTTTATTATGAATTAAAAAAAATTTAAATACTATTTTAAAGAACCGTAATGTTTATAATAAATAAACCGTACTTCTGACCACTATCCTAGAAAGCGTCCAAGAACAATCAAGTGCCATTCTAAACAAAATCCAGCAACAATAAACAAAAATATGTTACATCACACTTTTCCCTACTTGGTGGCATGTTGAGGTCGTGGACCACCGACGTTGGAATTGTACACGCAAAATATTTGTCATTGGTGTTTTGTTCGTCAAATATGATCAATCTTTATAATAAAAAAAACAAACATATATTAAATACAAATACTCGTTTTACTTGTTAGACTTTTAATACTTTTGTAAAGTATTTGTTCACCTCTTTATGTTTTTGACAACATCAAGGATTCTTCTTGGGTTCTCTTATTACTCTTTCTTGAATTTTGTTGGTATATTTTAGTTAGGATTTTGTGGGAGTATTGGGTTATGGATTATTTTCGAGAATCATGGTAATTGTTAGAAAGAAATTTAGGAAATACATAGTTTTGTATAGGTATGAAGAATTCATCAATAGAAGTAGGGTGTTCATATTCTCAATATCGACTAAGGTCTATGAAAATGAGTTCTAGTTCATTTATCAAAATATAGTGATTATGGATACCTTCATGCAACAAAAAAGGCAAATTCAAGCCTTGGAGGTAGAATGTTCAATGTTGAGGAATATGGTCTACAATCTTAATAAGGGTTCTCAATCTATTGCTTCTAATTTTAGAATGTCAATGAATTATATCGCAGACAAACTAAAGAAAGAGGAAACAATCCATCAAATGCTTAAAGACATGGACTTGGGCAATCCAAAATCATGACCTACTAATAATAGCCAAGATGAGGTGCACACCAAGCATGTATTTTATTAGTATTGGGTTTTATTATGTTATGTAGAACAATTCTTAGTTTAGGTGTCTTTTACAGAGTTTATACTAGTATAAATTTTTTGAGATTCTCTATGAAGGATGATATAAACCTTTCTACACCAAACACTTATTCCTTGATGGTTATGTTGATTTTTGTTTTAAGAGATAAAATCTTTTTGTATTATTATGCTGACCAACTTAGCCACAACCTATTTTTAATACAAAATACTATCTTTTTTTGTTAAAAAAAAGGTACCTAGAAACTTCTATGTGATGTTTGGCATTGAAATGATGAAACCAATGGGTTTAGTGGTTACCACTTGCGAAATGGTGGTACACTACCACTTATCATGGCATCAACAAAATGTTGACATATGAAGTTTTCTATGGCCAAAAACCTCCCTAATGGCTTCATATTTACCAGGCACATCCAAGCTTTCGGAAGTGGATCACACACCTAAGAACGGATTGGCCATTCTTTATAATCGAGTGCTATCTCAAAATAGAATGAAGCAACAAGTGAATCATCATCGCTCTAAGTGTTCTTTTGAAGTAATGGATTGGGTGTTTCTTCATCTCTAGCCCTATAATCATTCCTCTCTCAAATACAATAGGCCACCAAAATCTAGCGCCAAATTTCTATGGACGTTATCAATTCCTTCTATGCATTAGACAAGTTTCCTACGGATCAACTCTTCCTGCCCACTACAAGATCAACACAGACTTTCACATGTCTTGTTTAAGGAAGATCATGGTGTTAAATTCTCAAGTTCAAATCAACCATCCCAAATTTGATGAAGAAGGTTTCATTTGATTACAGCTGAAGGAAATAGTGGCCACCATAGAGCACTAACTACACTACCACACTTGTAACACCCTATCTCCCCCAGATTGTAAATATAACTGAACTGGCCAAGGACTATGGCAAAACTCATAAGTATGAATATGTGATGTAAATGGACCTGCAGGAAGAGGTCAATGAATGTAAATAACAGTTTGAATTTATTGCAGAACTGCTGAGAGGGGATGTGCAGAAAAGAGACCACGATGGTGGTGGAGGGCACCTGGAAACGGGGCGTTAACTTCCACCAAGAATTAAAAACCGTATTTGGACTCCACTGGCCCGGAGAACCAAAAGCAGCTTGCTAGCCCTGAAATAAATGCCTTGCAGGCCGGTAGGTTGATGGCTTGATGAGGGATGGGGAGGTGAACCGCCTATCCGTAGGGCCATCATGACTGACCAACGCGAGGGTAATCGTGCCACACGCAACCTCGCAAGAGGATAAGGCATATGGAAGACACGATTGAGAAGGGGGTGGATGCGAGGGGAAAAACTTTGGCAGTTTTACGCAGAGTGAGTGATCGCAGAGAGAAGGGGATTGCAACCCTTGCTCCTAGATACTGGCAGACAGGGAGACGCAGGTCTCAGAACATCGTGGTCTCAGCTCGGGGGTGGCTAGTGGTAAATCCGTTAGGAGTCGCTACGCCTACAGTTGGGTGGCAACGAGCACCCCTCTCAGCAGTTGCTTCCATTGCTGAAGTTATTTATGATAAGTATTTTGCTCATATCGCATCTTGAAATTTATATGCTGTCACATATGTTCATAGACTTGTGGAATTGTAAATGTTTCCGTCGAAAGGATGCCTGTGCAGTAATTGATGATAAGGAGTAGATATTAGTTCATAGAACTGTGAAATTGTAAATGATTTCAACATGAGAGTGTCCGTATAGTATTTGATATGAGTGAGTTAATATATACCTATCACAGAGGAAACCATGCACAACTTACGTGGATAATTGAATCTAGTTATGCTTAGATTGAGCTAAGTTAAGCTTCCAGCCCGTCCTCGAGAAGCTATTTTCCCTATCCGTCTCCAGGAAATCCCTGGGATAGATCTCTTGTAGAGTTTCCCCCTGGTAGAAGGGATACTTAGCCATTCTCGAGAAGGCCTTCAAGGAGGAAGAAATCGACGATCAGGACCTCACGGAGAGGATTGACGAAATCTTGTCTTCCGTTAGATCTAGAAAAGTTGCACGGGGTTTAAGTCCAGGCGTGCATAGGAGGAGTTCCGGGAGAGCCTTCGGGAAATCTGAATCATCGAGGTTTTGTTAAATCTGAGAATCGAGGCCTTGTGGTTCTCGAAATTCTGAGAACGTATCCTAGCCGTTGATCTCGGCAGGACACGTGTCGGCGTCCTAGGAGAAATCAGGATTTCACCCATCGAAGAATTTAGGAGTGTAGAATCGTTGCAATAGGAAATCGCGATAAGCGATTTCCCGATAGGATCGGAGCCGTCCAAACAGCAAAGACACATGTCAGAAGATCCCGGAGAGTAGGAGTCCGGCATATCAGAGTTTTCGATTACATAGAACCGTTGCCACACGAAATCGCGATCCATGATTTACCGACAAGATCGAGACCATTCGTTCAGTGGACACGTGGCAAGAGATCCCGAAGAGTCGTGAATCGGGAAATCGGAGTTCCTGAGAGCAAGGGAAATCGGACTCCGAAAGTCTCGAAATCCCGAGAGAGGATCCTAACCGTTGATCTCGGCAGGACACGCGTCAGACGTCAGGGCAGCAGTCGGGATTTAACCCATCGGGGATCTCAGGAGTGAAGAGGTTATTGCATCCGAATTCGTGATCCGCAAAAACCCGATAAGCTCAGAACCGTCCATCAGCAGGGACACGTGTCGGAAGATCCGAGGAAGTCGCAAATCTGAAAATCGGGATTTCCGAGGACATGGAATGCTCGCAACAGGAGATCGCCAGCCGCGATTTCCCGACAGGATCGACACCGTCCATGAGCGAGGATGCGTGGCGAGAGATCCCAGATAGTCGGAGTTCGACATATCGGGAATCGGCGTACCGGGGATTTGAAGGACATGAAACCCTTGCATTACAAAACCGCGATATGCGAATTCCCGACACCATTATATGTCATCGATCCAAGGGACGTGTTTCGAGCATCCGGAGAGAATCAAGAATCGAGATATCACGAGCCCCGGGTATATGTGTTTTATGTCATCGCAAATGCCGAAATCCCGATGGAAGGTTATACGGCGGTGATCATATGGTAAGTGGTCACATGGACCATTGTATAGCCAAGGGGGGCTAGCCAGTGTAAAGGTGCATCGAGAGTCCAGGGGACTTGTCCATCTTGACATTGAGAGGCGCCAAACCCCGACAGGATTTAAGGCTGTGGTCTAGTGAAGGTTGTGGTCGTATTGACCAGGACTTAGCCCAGAGAGCCAATACGCTAGGTACACATCGGGGATCGGGGAATTGGGAGTTCCGGGTACATGTGCACCCCAGCACCGAAAACTCTGAAACGTCGATGGGAAGTTGTCGCTATGGTCATATAGGAACCGGTCGTGTGGACCAGACTTAGCCAAGTGGGGCTGAGGCAACCAAGGAGCGATCGAAGATCGGTGATTGCAGTTGCCAAAACATCGTGGGTGTCAAAACCCAGATAGAAGAAACCCCGACCGGAGCAGGTGATTGTGGTCATATGAACGCGTGTCACATGTACCAGCAGTACGCTAGAGGGGGCTGGGAAAAAGGGGCACGTCGAAAAATTGTTCCATTGGTGATTGGGGATTCGAGAGGACAGGGTCCCTCGACACCGCAACCTCTGAAACCTCAAATCCCGATATTGAATCAGGGATTGGCATTTCGCTAATGCAGGTTTATGGATATTTCACATTTGTGGGAGAATAACCCAAAATTTTTAAATTATGATAGTGGGTGTGTTACAAAGTGGTATCAGAGTATGGTTACAACACTCGGCCTGACTGGGCTCATGCACCAGTCGCGCATAAACCCCACACGAAAAAATCCTATGAGGAGTAACCCCCCTGACTTAACTATCTTATCCAGGATTAAAAACTTGGAATATGAACACCCGACTGTGCATGCATGTGAAAGAATTATGGAATTATGCACAAATTATAAAATGTATTTAACTCTGCACTAATATCCAGCGTTTGTCTTTTCACTCAAGCAGACGATCAACCGCAAGAATCTATAAACGCAGAATATGATGACTCACCAAGAGGTGGGAGAAGGCTCCCACAACAGAGACGAGGAGTCTGATGAAAGAAGAGCAAGAGGAACCCCTCCAGATTTAGCTGAGACGGTGAGGAGTCTCATGGTCGAATTACAAAGCTGCAAGGCCGATAACGAAAGGATGATGAAAGAACAAGAAAAACAAACCAAAATTAATGCAGTACTACTGCAGAGCCTATCTGACCTACAACGACAAATGCAGCATGAACCTGAGATGAAAAATCGTGGTCGTGTTAGTGGCCAAACTGAGAGAAGCACATCCAGAAAGGTCCACCCCAGAGGTAAAGGACCAGTGCCAAATGATTCCACTGAAAAGGAATTCGGTGATTCAGAAGGTTCTTCTAGTAGCAGGACCAGTTCCTATTCTCGCAGAAAACAGAAGAAGCAAAAGACTTCCAAGAAACACAAATTTGAGGAGTTTAGAAAGGCCAAACCTCCCTCCTTCGACAGTGAGATAAAGAAGGGAGAGGAAGCTGAGGCGTGGCTACTTGGGCTGAAGAAATATTTCAGAGTCCATGACTTCTCAGAGAACTTGAAGGCCCAAGTGGCCACTTTCAATCTAAACGGAAGGGCTTCCATCTGGTGGGAAGACTTTAAGAATATAAAAGGGGTCCACGAGGGGGACCTGTCTTGGAAACAGTTTGAGAAGTACTTTCGGAAGAGGTATTTGTCGGAAAGGTATTTCGACGAGAAGGCTAAAGAGTTCTATGAACTCAAACTGGGCCAACTTACCATGGAGGAATATGTCAACAAATTCCTTGACTTACTGAGATACGTACCCTACATCAAAGCAGAGAAGGCGAAGGCACAACGCTTCATCAGCGGGCTTCCCAAAGAATACTAGAACCGAATTGAGTTTGATGAACCAAAGACCTTAGAAGATACTATACAAAAGGCAACCTATTGTCATGAGCAATATGGACATCGGGCAGAGTCTTGTGGAGACTGGAAACAAATGAATGGTTCAAAATTTCAGAAGAAAGGGGACAAATCCTTGGGATTTAAAAACTACAAGAAGAACCACAGAATGAACTTCCCAACCCAGAGTGTACTCCAGCAGAACTTCCCCTCGGCGGTTGGAAATAAAACTTCTGTACCTATACCAGTAAAGACTGATAACCCAAAGAGGAAACCTTTGGAATGCTGGGATTGCAGAGGAGATCATCTCCGGAGAGACTGTCCACTCAGACAACAGAACAGTCGGGAGATTTATAACATGCAGGAAGCTACCACGGTTAACAATGTGGCCAGGAGTGTGCCACAGATTTATGCAGCCTTGGATAATAACCAGGCTGACCACCAAGCTTCAGTGGTGGAAATAGAAGGTATGATCTTCAACCATCTGGTATCTGTTTTGATTGACCCTGGTTCAAATTTGAGTTATATATCCCCTAGAACCGTTGATAAGTGTAAGCCACAACCACAAAAGAAAACTAAACCGTGGTTGGTACAGTTAGCCACTAGAACCAAAAGAAAGGTGGTGGAGGCCATACCAGCCTGCCAATTAAGGTTGGGTGAATTCCTCACCCAAGAAACCCTTAATGTATTACCCCTGGGATCTTACAATCTGTTGATTGGTATGGACTGGCTGGCTGCCCATAAAGCCAAACTGAACTGTTACTATAAAACCTTAGAATGTGTGAGCGAAGAAGGAGAAAGGATAACCCTTCAAGGGATCCAAAAACCGGTCTCGGTGAGACGAATATCAGCATTACAAATGAGGAAATATTACCGAAGGGGATGTCCCTTATATGCAGTACATGTGTTGAAAACAACCGAAGGTGCAGATCCAAGCCCTAAAGATCACCCTATCCTGAGAGAATACCGAGATGTGTTTCCAGAGGAAATGTCGGGTCTACCTCCGAGAAGAGACATTGAATTCTCAATAGAACTTGCACCAGGAGCAGTGCCGGTGTCTAGAACACCCTATCGAATGAGCATGCTTGAATTAGTTGAACTCAATTTGCAATTGAACTAAATGATGGATAAGGGTTATATTCGACCCAGCGTGTCCCCCTGGGGAGCACCGGTCCTATTTGTGAAAAATAAATATGGCACCCTTAGACTGTGTATAGATTACAGACAACTTAATAAAGTAACCATAAAGAACAAATACCCCTTGCCCAGGATCGATGATCTATTCGATCAGT
>JZKD02S1953385.1:112395-137081 GCA_000966675.3 Picea glauca
TTTTTTTTGTTTTTTTTTTTTCTAAACATATGTAATTTTTATGTTGATTTTATATATATCATTTTTTTATACTAGAGTATTTGACAGATATTTGTTTATTATGTGCAGATGTGGGGCTAGTGCGACCAGTGGATTACATGAGGAACAGGTGACGTCCTCGGCCAGAGGTCGCACCCACTTCCGCAGGGGGGCTAATAGCAGCAGCAGAGCTTCCAGCCGGCGAGGTTGAGAGGGTTCTAATATGAGTAGAGCGAAATTTTACCTCACTCACTTGCACAGTCCCCATGGAAGAGATTGAGGATCTACCACCATCTATGCAACCTCACGTAGTGGGGGCGCCATGGACATGGGTCCAACTTTTTCAGCATTTGGAAAACACCATTGATTATTACAATAGGGCCCACAGGCCTCGTCCTTAGTTAGGCTGGACTTTTCATGTGTCGAGGGCACTACTTGTATATTTTTTGAGGGCATAAGCCTTGTGACATGTTACTGGTCATATTTTTGAGGTGCTTACGCCCACTTATGTACTCTGATGTTTTTGATATTATATATGGATTTTTATGTCTTTTTATGTCTTATGGATTATATTTGATTTAAAAATGTATTTACATGTGAGTGTGTATGTATTTCTTATATGTGTGAGAGATGCCAATCTAAAATTTGATTAGATAGAGTATCTGTGACTTGATTTAATCTCCTAGGAACATGAAAGTATGTAATATAATCAAAGCTTTGTTCTAAGAGACGTACCCTAAGGAATTGTCGGTGTAAAGTAGTATCATGAACACGGTAGACTCTATTTAACTGAGACACAACCAAATGAGCGTCTAAATAGACCCGGAGGTGAGAGATACAGAATGACAAAGCATCACGAAGCAACTCAATAACTACGCTGTATTCGACGACATTGTTTGTGGTGTCACCTAAACATATACCTCCTGAAGATAATAACTGGCCCTGAGGTGTAGAAATTACCCAAGCTGCGGAGGCAAGCCTCTGAGTGTGTCGGCTAGTGTCATCTACGTATCCAACGAACACCTTTGATTCACTTGACATCTACCATAGTGATAAAATATAACATCAAAAAATGACATGTCCATAAAACCAAAAGAAACCAAAAAGTAAAAGTACAAATACTATACATATGTTACAAAAAGTTACCCAAGGTGACCTACCTAGGAGTAATACTTCTTGAGGCAGAGCCCATTTCTAGGTTCTGCCAAAGCATTTCCCTCAAAATCTACCATATGATAAGCGCCCTTTTTTAGAACCTCTTTTGCGATGAAAGGTCCGAACCACATGGGTTTGAACTTGCCTGCCCCCAGGGAGTCCTTGTCTTGGTCATAGACCAGGACAAGGTCGCCTTCCAAGAAAAAATGAGGACGAATGGACAAATCATACTGGCACTTGACTTTTTTCTTGTGAGCTTCATTAGCTAAGGCTGCATCACGACACTACTCATTGAGTTGCTCGAGATATAATAAATGCTCTTCAAGTGGTGAAGTGTCTGGAAATAACTGTATGGCCAATTTTAAAGATGGGATCTGTCATTCTATGGGAAAGACTGCTTCTAGCTCGTAAATGAGTTGAAAAGGTGAGAAACCGATTACAGTCTTAACAGACGTTCGGTAGGCCCATAATGCTGAGTATAACATCAAATGCCAATTTGACTTGGCTGAATTGATCGTTCGTTGTAGGATGGTCTTAAGAGATTTATTAACAGCTTCCACCTGACCATTCTCTTAAGGGTAGTAGGGTGACAAGTGTTCTTGCTGCAACCCAAGTTTTGATGTTAACTCAGTCATCATTTGGTTCTGAAAGTGATTGCATGGTCAGTGACAATCTCTCTCGGGACACCGAACCTTGCTATAATCTGGTTAAACAAAAAGAGAGTTGCAGTCTCTCCATCATCTTTAAACATTGGCATAACTTCGACCCACTTTTTGAAGTAGTCGACGGCTACAATGATGTAATGATACCCCCTTGCTGAAGGAGGGTTGCATGTAGTGTAATAAATCCCCCACTTGGTGAAGGGACCAACTGTGATGACAGGAAACATGGGAGCGGGATGTGCCCTCATCTTCCGAGAGAAGATCTGACACGGGTGGCACTGCTTGATTGATGTGATACAATCTTTGATTAGTGTCAGCCAGAAGTAGCTGGATCATAAAATATTTTGGGTTGTTGCTAACCTAGAAAAATGACCACCACATGCTCCGATGTGGCAATCCTTAAGGACGATTTCCGCTTCTTCATGAGTGAGGCACCGACAAAGGATACAATCTACACCTCCATGATAGAGAGTGTCGTCGAGGATGAGATAGTTCTTGGCCTGATGACGTATACGACGACACTCATCACGAGAAGCAGAGGTGGGGCACTTCAAAGTTTGGATATAGACAAGTATATCTCCATACCAGGGTTCTGAAGCTGCTATCAAAAACATGTCTCTCTGAATAGGCGATTCTTCGGGCATAACATCACCTGACTCGACCGGAAGTTCCGAGATGAGTTCCGCGAAGACTAGTGACTTTTTGGATTTCATAGAAAAGAAATCTAAGTCAAATTCCTGGAGGACAACTATCTATCTATTGATATTTCTGTCGATTACTCGTCGTGTTAACACGTATTGAAATGGATTCATGACGGCAATGATGGTGGTCTTGCAAAACAAAACAAAATGATGGAACTGTTGGACAACATGGACTGCTGCCAACACAAGTTTTTTGATATGAGAATAATTGAGTTCTGGTCCAACCAGGCCTCGACTCAGGTAATAAATCACATATTCTGAGAGAAACTCATCCTCCTAAACTAATACCATACCGATGGTTGACTCTGAAGCTTAAGGATTGTACATGGGAGAGGTAACTAAACTATTGCCTCAACCTTGAGAGGATCAACAATGATCCCTATTGTTGAAACTATGAAACCTAAGAGACAACCCGACGTCACGCAAAAACTGCATTTGTTGGGATTCAAGCGAATCCAGAAGTAGCGACATCACTCAAAGATAATTCAGAGGTGTGTGGGATGCTCAGCTCTCTTACGAGAGCGTGATGCTAATTCATCTAAGTAGGCCTCGACGATATGTTTGAGATCATGGAAAGAAAAAGACATGGCCCGCTGAAAGGTAGCGCCATCATTTTTCAGACCAAACGACATCTTACGATACACGAATGTACCCCATGGAAAAATGAATGTTGTTTTGTGTTGGTCTTCGGGTTTGATTTGTATCTGATTATATCCCAAAAAACAATCCATGAGAAAAAAGGCCTCGCAACCTGCGCATTCATCGACTATCTAGTCAATAAATGGTGTGGGAAAATTATCTTTTGGACAGGCCTTGTTCAAATCATGGAAGTCTGTACAAACACAAATCGTACCCTATTTTTTGTTAACCGGCACGAGGTTTGACACCCATTGGGTCAAATGGACGGGGTAGATAAAACCTGCCTTGAGCAGTTTCTCCACTTCGACCTTAATAGTTGCTACTTTCTTAGGATTAAATGGACAAAGCTTCTGTCGAACCATCTTAGCATAAGGATAATTCATTATTTCGTGTTCGAACCATAGGTCGAAACGAATGACTGTCGAAAGAAGTAAGAAGCGTAGGTGACAGAGACAAAATGGGCTGGCCAATGGCCTTCCAACACGCCAAAGACATTACACATGTTGAGGCTCCCTCATCAACCACTATGTGGAAAATGTTCCGATTAAAATTTTTCGTGGTGTAAGCCACTACTATCTGGAATGCTACGTGGTAAGGGAGATGAGGTTTTAATTCGATCATATCAAGCATGATCGTACCAGGATTACAAGTTTCGATGGATCCTAAAGCCTTTCTCTAGGAAGGGCAGCTTTGGAAGACTTCCAAAGTAGACATCACATACGGGGTTTGAGACAAATCCTCCACCACAGAGTAGTTCTAGGTGGCCCTTGCATTTGGGTTGTGAGAAGCTTTCTTAAATGCACCTTTTGGGATGCGTGTCATGGTTTCGCCTAATGTATTCTCGATCTGGAGAGGAAGAGATGGGGTTTCATCTTCTTTACCCTTCTCAGAGGTGCTTGGCTTGTTGTAATCATGTGCTCCAGTCGATATATAGGCATCACCTTTCATCATATACACATTCGCGGATGTAGGATTGTTTGACGACGGAGGGGGTCCTTGGCTTCCCCTTTTCGTGCTTGTAGAGGCTTGAGTTAGATTTTGGCCATGCTGAAAAGGATTTGTTAACACAACAGATTGTTGTTGTGATAATAACTTTTGGGCCTTTGTAAGTCGAGGGCATTGGTGAGTCTGGTGGTCTTCCACACATAGATTACACAAATACCTCGAATTCCTTTTTGCGGTGTTTCCCTTGTCAGCATTATTAGTGGGTTTCTTATCCCCCTTATGCTTTTTATGTTGTTTTTTCTTTCCATCAGGCTGCTAGGTGGCCTTCGGATTGGTCAATTGCACACTATGTACATCTGATGTTTAGGTAGGGGGAGCAGCCAGAACAGTAGTCTGGTTGGCCGTTGTATGTTGGATAGACAATTGTTGTAATTGTTTCGTCAGTTGTTCAGCGGGATTTGTTTGTGTTGAACCAACAATACCATCGGCATGTGGTCCAGCTCGTTGTCTGGTTTTATCAAGTATTGATTGTGGCACATCTGGAAAGATCTCGTACAGTAGACCAGACTGAGAATAGATTAGCTCAAGTTGTTGAGCTCTAATGATTGCATATTCTTCGAACAACACTCTCGACGTTGCGATGTCTTTGGATAACTGTGGGACCAAAGACTTAAGGAACCACGCTAGCAGGAATGCTGGTGGGACTGCTACCTTAATCAAACTTTTCTGGCATCTCCACTCTTGGATGTGATCAAAGATATGGTCTTCTTTTGTCTGTTTGAAATTGGCCAGAAATTTCGTGCCAGCGTCGTATCTCACAGGTAATTGGAAATGGTTAAGGAAAGCCATTGTCAATTCTCCAAAGGAAGAGTATCTTAAGCGATAGAGCTCAATGTACCATTTCATAGCACTCCCAATGAAAGTACGTTGAAACAATCACAAATGTACGGAGTCGTCTTTCAACGAATTAGATGAGAACCAAAGGTTAAAAGTAGTCACATGATCTCCTGGATCTTCCTTAGGCTTGGCTTCGAACTTTGGTATGTCTGAAGGCAACTTCGTCGGCATAGGGGGCCAATGCGGATCATGACAGATAGGGTCATTCAACAACCTTATTAAATCTGGAAAATGCAAGGTTTATAGGAAAGGTAGTTTGGGTTGCTGGTGATAGCCATGGAAAAAGGGGCTTGGAGTTTGACTGGTGCCAGGTTGCCAGGAAAAGTTGGGTTGCTAGCCGGGGTTCTGGTAAAAACCATGGCCATGACCAACGTACGGATTTTTCATTTGAGGAGACATCATTGGCTGATTCCCAAAATAGGATGTAGATGGTTGGGCGTGCATTACATTCGGAGGAGTTTGGGAAGGATTGTCCCATGCCGATCCTATGGGCATAGGTACTGCACCTTGCTAGGAGTTCCATTGGTTATGAAAAACATTTCCCCAGATTGACATTCCTGATGAGGGAACTGATCCCTGCCAAGAATTCTAAGGTCCTGATGCGGAAGAAGTTATTGGGTTTGCCCCCTGTGCAGGAATAGTACCCTGCATAGGATTATGTTGTCCGTAACCAAGGTTGGCCCCATTCGAGAAAGTAGCTAACGAGAAAGCATTGTGACCAAATGCACCGAACAAAGAAAATAGTGTCAAACCTACCGGCATATTATGAGAAGGTGGTCCTTGATTCCCTGCTCCAAATAAACTATGGTGTTTGTTTGTCCCGACGGATTTTTGGTGGGTACCATTGAGCGAAGGGGACGAAGGAGGTATATGACCTCCCCTGTAAGGGAAAGCGTTGAAGGGGGCTGAAGTGCCTCCCATGGGTCCTTGCAGAGGAGCGTTAGAGCTCCCTTCCCCCAGACCTAAATTATGTAAAGTGGAGTAGGAGAGTACAAGGCTTGTGCCTGAGCTAGGCATCCCATATGAGAACGGAGGGCCTGTCGCACTCTGTGTGAAATGAGTTGTGGCCACCGCTAAAGACGTGATTGGACCATTGCTTGAGGTAGAGGCAGTCGAGACCATGGTGGCTTGGATCGAAAACGGTGGGTTAGGAGGTGGAACACCCCCTGTGGTGACAACCGTAGTGGGAATAGAGGAATTCCCAGAAGAAGTGGCAGTATTTGTTTCCATTGCTGCGTGTGACACTAATACCTGTAAGGATAAATATGTACGAGGATAGGCATTGAAAGATCAGTGGTTGGAGTTTCAGGTGGACCGAGAGCTTCCGCTCCAAGGTATGAAATAGTTGGTTCTTCTAGATATTGGTCGGGCACAGTTTCCTATGACCCGGTCACTTCAAAAGACGCTTGTTGGTCTAGCTTTTGCCTTAGTGGTGGCAGGGGTGGCTCTAATGTAACAGATGGTAGGCCAAGAATCCTTTGTGACTGGCGGAGATCATGATCCTCCACTATGTGAGAATATCAAAGACACACTAGGGCTTTCTATTCGTTCAAAGACATCACACACTAGAAAAAGTCCCTACAAGATAAAACAAGCAAACACTAAACTAGTTGGAAGAACAGTTACAAAAACCAACACTAGAGAAACTTACTGGTGTAAGTGCAACTCGAGCATGGAAGCACCCTCCAGGTATACTCTGCAAAGCATGGCCCGATGTCTGTCCTAGGTACCATGGTATACCCTCGCAGTCACCTGTGTATGTTTCTAAAAAAGATAGGCAACTAGGTTGCCAACACAAGAACAGTCACCAGGAAGGTACAATCGACAGTCGGGTAGACCACAATGAGCAGGTATCGAGCCCGAAACCTATCAAGGGTATCAAAAGTAAGTGGTCCGGAGGACAACTGAGGACCTCAAACGGATTCGAGACCCACGAAGCTCTGTGGCAAATGCAATTGACGGAATCCCAAGACAAGCCCTCTATATGTGTTCTCCACTACGATTGGTCTAGCTTTGGAGGGGTTATCTCCACTACCTTTCCACGCGCGACCTCATGTTTAGCCCCTATGTTAGAGGGGGGTCTCGGATAACTTTCACGATACTGGAATTTTAACACTCCCTAGCACAGACTCCTATGTATGTTTTGCAGCCTTGAAGAGTTTCCTCTCCAACCTAAATCAAGGCTCTAGCTTATACTAATTGATGGACCCTACAAACATAAAGTCTAGTTGATTTTAATTAATCGTTAATTTTTAATGGCGTGTCTTAAGTCAAAGTTTATGAAAGTGAAACTAATAATGTTTGAGAGACGAAAGAAAAGATAAACATAAATATGGAAACAAAATAACTTCTTCTTGACAAAATTCTTAATCAACTTTTCAAATTGAAAATTTTTCTAAGATCTTTGAACAACAAACTCAAAACAAGATTTCGCCCGACTACAAGCTACTTATTGTCCTAATTAAACAACCAAGAACTTATGAAAACAAAACTTTTCCTGGTTACTAATGCAAATCAACAACTACTTAACCAAACCAAGAAATAAAATATTTTTGTTTTATTTAATGCTCGCAAAGAAAAAAGGAAAAATGTCGACAAGTAAAGACCAAGAAAACTTATGGCCTAAGCATAGATTGCAAAGAGTTACTGACAATAACACACAAACTGATGAAAGAAGACTCTCACACTTGTCTAAAAACCCTATGAAAAACTTTTTAATGAAAAAGAAAGTCATTGCTGTGATCAGACCTAAGTTGTTGACTTCTATTATGGAGACCAAGAAACCTAAGAGGTATAACTCTTGACAAGGAAAAGGATGACTACCTCCTCTTAAACAAAAATTTTCTCAACAAGCACACTGCTGACAGATCAACAGCTAGTGTGTGCATGGGAGCTATGTATGGTCAGAGCATGTGTACACACATGCAGACCTTATGCAGGCCACGTGTACCTCTGCAAATCTTCAAAAAATGAAAATACAAGCAATCAAGCACTGGAAAAGACTACTAGTATTGAGAACCATAATCTCTTGAAGACTCAGAAACTTACTTTGACAAAAAAAGAAAATAATTCAAGGAAAATTTCATAGAACAAAACCAATCTGAGGTGAAACCTAAGCTACAAACTGCAAAAAACAAAGACTAGAATGAGTTCCAGAAAACCCCTGAGAAGGATCACTTCTGACAGGGGAGAGGATGACTGCCTCTCTAATATTTTTTTTTTGAATCTAGCCACGCTACTGTTACTTCATCAGCTAGTGTTTTCATGTGTTTTGTGTGAAGATTGGGCGTGTGTGCATGCATGCAAGCCTTACACAGGTCGCGTGCACCTCTGTGACTTCCCAAAAAGAAAATGCAGCCAAGAAAAGAAAGCAGGGAGTACTGGTATGGAAGACCAGAATCCCTGCTAGCTCAAACTTTTGCAGAAACTCTAAAAACAAGTAATGAAACAATTTTTTTAGAAATACCCAAAAAAGGACTCCCAGAAACCCTAGAGGTCCCCAGTATGGTTTCCAATTATGTTGTGGGTGGGAATCCCTCCTACGGACTTAGCATTTAAGGGATCTAATCATGCATGTAGAAAATGACCATTTCAAAGGCTTCTACTCTTTCCTATTCTCCCAACACAAAACCCCACATTCATGCAATACAAAGGTGTAAATGAGATTCGATAACTCTACCTTAAGTCATTCGTTTTATCTCGATCCCTTTGCTTTCACTCTCTCTTTGATTGCAAGCCTCCTCCCAAAGCTGACCTGCATTCACACATGAACAAACAAAAAGATGCGAACATGCATTTCATATACTAATTGTTGGGTTAGTTGTGACAATATCATAAAATAAAAATTCAACTCAAACACATGATATGGGGGGATGAGAAAAGTATTCCGTTTTGTATTAATCTTCACAATAGTAAAATTACAATATGTGGTCAGCACTGGTCCTGGGCTCCTCTTCAACTGTCCTCCATCTACTTTGCTTTATACTTCTCTTTGCACAAGGATGGCTAAAGGTTGGGACAAGGGAAATGCTCAATTGGGTATAGTCTCTTTACTATGATTTTCCTCTTTTCAAATGGGACCCTTACCCCTTCTTTTATAGGCTAGAAGGAGCTAGGTATTTGGTCGAATGATCATCCATGCATGGCCGAAAGGTTTAGTTAACTTCCCCAAAGCTGTGTGTTCCTTCAACAACTTTCCTTTTTTCCTGCTTTTGTAGGTACACGTGGGCTATAGTGAGGCAGCTAGCGTGTACACTCGTGCAATATTGGAGTAGGGTGTGTGGGCCTTTAAAAAGGGTGTTTTTAAGAAGATTTGTTCAATACTGGCTTGGCAAAGAAGGCATATGTGATGGCCTGATGTCAGGTAAGTATGTTTGGTGCAAATTAGGGTTATAACATGTACCTCAACAGATTTATATTTTTCATCTGGGTTGAACGTTTCTTCCAATTTACTGTAATAAAGAAAAGAAATTCAACATACAAATCCTCAGGAAGGCTTTTCAACCAAACAGATGATCGAATATAGGGAGAATACTAGTCACTACGTACTTGAATTTGTTTCCCCTGCCATAGATGTTGTGACATAAAATGACTCCATGCACTTTGAAATCGGCATGAATTGCATTTGTAAGTTGTCTCGGATGTCAAGGGTCAAGAACATTGGAAGGAAAGCACCTTAAACCCCAACTTTTCAATGGTAGAGGGAAATTAATACTTGACAAAGAATGGAATGTTGAATAAGCAGCCATTGCAAGCAGGCCATATCTAGAAGAGGCAAGGTATTCAAAAAACTGGGATAGATGTAGTTGGCAGCGCCGATTAAATACAAAACCCAAAATTGATATTCAACTCGTTTTTTATGAATACAGAGTTTGAACGTCAAGAAAACTCTCAAGAAGCTTCATCAATGTACATATTTCGGTATTTTCCAATTTCTGGTATTTGTTTTAATTGTATTTTGTACCTTCTTCCCATGTGTCATTAAACATGAACGAGAAGTTTACTTTCTACTGCCCACTACTTCAATATAAATAAAGACTGGTCTGTTCTTTCTTTACATTTTACATTTAAGAATAATTTTTCACAAGCGGCTCAACTGTTGATACAATGTTCATGTTCAATATGTTGGATATATTGCAACTTCTTCTATTTGATAATATCCGTGCATATATATACTAATATCAATACTATTGGAATAAATACAAAAAACTTAGGAAATTATGTTTGCATTTGCGGTATTAAACAACTATGTTCCATGTTTCGTCATATACATCTTGTTGCCAAAGAACTTTTGTAGTCTGCATTTTATTCTTTAATTACTTAAGTCACACCAAATATTGATTGCATTTAATTTATTTTAGATATTGATGTTTATGGAGAGCCAACGTTTGCTCATGTCATTGCAAGAAATACAAGATGAATAGATGATAAGGAGTTTATCTCACTGAGACCACAATGCAAATTCATGTTTCTTGTTGCGCTATGTACATCTTGCAGTCAAAAGTTTCGTTCTTTCAATGAAATTTGCGAACAAAAGAGAATCTTGCAAATTGGGATATCATTTGCATTTGAAACATAAACAATCCATTAATATATATTAGTATGAATACTATTCAAATAAATATGAAAAAATTCTCCATTGATAGATACTAGTATGAATACTATTGAAATAGATATCAAACCTTTGTCTTGGTCAATACTTAGCCAGTTATCTGGGCACCAGGCCCCGGGTTCACGGTACCCAACACCTATGTCCCTTGTTCCGTCATATACATCTTACAGAAAAAGAACTTCAGTGATCTGCACTTAATTCTTTTAGTAGTGAGAACCCAGCAGGGGTTCGAAAACTTTGCGATTAATAAACGACAAAATAAAGGTTTTTTTGACTGTCAGATACTTATATTTTTTACCCTTTTGCTTTTCCCGTCCAATATGGCTTTCTGGTTTTATACTTAGTCGTCTTTCTATGATGGGTGGTTGCAGGGTTTGCGCACTGAAATATCTTCATCTCCATCTGTATCCTCACATGACGAATCTGACCGACAGCTGTACCTTTCCATACCTAGGCAATTTTATGGCCGCGGTTTCTGGATCGACGCATACGAACTGGCCTTTTTTTCTTCCCACTCATTATTTATTTCTGGATATATACTTAGTGCCCTTTCTATGGTATCCGGTTCCAGAGTTGACAGGCTGACATGTATTCATCTCCATCTATATCCTCACACGAAGGATTGGACCAACCGTTGTTCCTTTCCATAGCCATTTTTATGGTCGACGCTGCGAGGTCGGTGCTTGCGAACCCAGCTACTTATCATTCAAGTATATACATCTTGCACAAAACATCCGTGATCTACAATTCCATTGTGGGTTCCTCATATACACTAACTTCGTTCAAAGTATATGTTGTTTCTTTCCATCCCCAACAACTTTGCGTCCTTCCTGATATACATGAACAATGCTCTTACTAGTGACAAGTGGACATAGTGGCATGAAAGATACTTTCGTGATCTACAATTTATGCCTTAACTGGTGAGAACTCAGCAGGGGTTCGAAATCATTTGCATTGATAATCAAAGACTAGATGTTCTTCAGCGAGATACTTTTCCCTTGTCTTCTTCCTGTGTGTTATCGATTTCTAGTTATATACTTAGTCACATTTCTATGATCGCAGGTTCCAACGTTGGTGTGTTGACACATATCCATCTCCATCTATATCCTTGCATGGAGAATTTGATTGTCCACTATTCCTTTTCATACTTAGTGAATTTTATGCCCGCCCTTGCCGAGTTGGCGCAATTCAACTCTGTTTCTTCTTGTTACATCATCTACATCTACCACTCAAAATTTTTGTGATCTACAATTCCACTGTGAACTTCTCCATCCTTTTTCCATTATTTTCTTCCCGTGTATTATGGGACTATAAAATATGGACATGATATTTTATAGAGCATGTACGGATTCTGCATTCCATACCTAGTGACATTTTGGATTGCGGGTTCTCGGGCGGGCGGGCTCAAAATTGGGCCTCCATTGTTCCGTGCCCTACAAAGAGCACCCATAATTCCACGATATACAAATTGACAAGCGGACCTGTGGACTGGTGGACTCAACATTTCACTTCTATTGTTCCGTGTCCTCCAAAAAACACTCCCAGTTTCGCGATATAGAAATTGACACACATAATGCAGGGATGGCGGGGTGGAGATTGCCATTGTTTACGGATGCTAATCCCTATGAAGTATCTAACATTATCTAAAAATTATTTTGAATACTAAATTAGCTCTTAGTAGTGACAACTAGACACAGAGGTACGAAACAGTTGGGATTGCACGCTCCGTAATATACAAATTGACTACCGGATTCTGACATCATCCACTCTTCCGTGTTACAGATTACGCATTCAAATGTTCAAAGCGATACAATTAGAACGTCGGGGCCTTGCTTCTTCTGCAGACACCTTCGTAGCCTGTTTTGGATCCTCCTATTGCTGGATTCACGAAATGTGAAACCCCAGCGTTGGTGGGTTGACATATCTTTATCTCCATCTATATAATCACACGACGAATTTGACTAACCATTGTTGCTTTCCATACTTGGCCAATTTTATGTCCACAACTGTCGGGTTGGCACCAATTTCATCTCCATCTATATCCTCGCATGGCGAATTGGACTGCCCATTGTTCCTCTTCATACTTAGTGAATGTTATGCCCGCGGTTGTCGGGTTGGCGCAATTGAACTCTATTCCTTTTTTATCTATTATATACATCTTCCACTCAAAATTTTTGCAATCCCAATTGTTTCGTACCTCTGTGTCCAGTTGTCACTACTAAGAGCTAATTTAGTATTCAAAATAATTTTTTAGACACTGTTAGATACTTCATAGGGATTATCATCCGTAAACAATGGCAATCTCCACCTCGCTAACCCTGTATTCCATGTGTTAATTTCTATATCGAAAAATTGGGAGCGTTGTTTGGAGGACACAAACCAATAGAAGTGCAATGTTTAGTCCGCCAGTCCACAGGTCCTCTTGTCAATTTGTATATTGCAGAATTATGGGTGCTATTTGTAGGGGACGAAACAATGGAGGCCCAATTTTGAGCTCGCTTTCCCGAGAACCCACGATCCTAAATGTTGCAATATACAACTTGAATACTGGATTCTGACATCATCCGCTCTTCCATGTTATGGATTACACATTCAAATGTTCAGAGCGATACAATTAGAATGTCGGGGCCTCGCATCTTCTGTAGACACTTTCGCAGCCTATTTTGGATCCTCCTGTTGTTGGGTTCACAAAATGTACAACCCCAGCGTTGGTGGGTTCACATATCTTTATCTCCATCTATATAATCACACGACAGATCCGACTGACCGTTGTTGCTTTCCATACTTGGCCAATTTTATGTCCACGGTTGTCGATTTGGCGCCAATTTCATCTCCATCTATATCCTCGCATGGCAAATTGGACTACCCACTGTTCCTTTTCATACTTAGTGAATTTTATGCCTGCGGTTGTCGAGTTGGCGCAATTGAATTTTGTTTCTTTTTGTTTAGTTATATACATCTTCCACTCAAAATTTGTCCAATCCCAACTGTTTCGTACCTCCGTGTCCAGTTGCACTACTAAGAGATAATTTAGTATTTAAAATATTTTTTTAGATACTGTTAGATACTTCATATGGACTAGCATCCGTAAACAATGGAAATATCCACCCCGCTAGCCCTGCATTCCCTCTGTCAATTTCTATATTGCAAAACTGGGAGCGTTTTTTGGAGGACACGGAACAATAGAAGTGCAATGTTGAGTCTGCCAGTCCGCAGGTCCACTTGTAAATTTGTATATCACGGAATTTGGGGTGCTATTTGTAGCACACGGAACAATGGAGGCCCACTTTTGAGCTCACTCGCCCGAGAACCCGTGATCCAAAATGTCGCCATGTATGGAATGTGGAATCCGTACATGCTCTATAAAATATCACGTCCATATTTTATAGTCCCATAATACACAGGAAGAAAATAAGGGAAAAAGGACAGAGAACTTCGTAGTGGAATTGTAGATCACGAAAATTTTGAGTGGTACATGTAGATGACGGAACAAGAAGCATAAGAGTTGAATTGTGCCAACTCAGCAACCACGAGCATAAAATTCACTAAGTATGAAAAGGAACAGGGAGTGGTCCAATTTGCCATGCAAGGATATAGATGGAGATGAAGATATGTCAACATGCCAATGTTGGAACCCGCGATCATAGAAACGCGACTAAGTATATAACTAGACTACCAAATACAAATTGACTATCGGATTCCAACATTGTCCGCTCTTCCATGTTATAGATTATGCATTAAAATGTTCAGAGCGATACAATTAGAACGTCGGGTCCTCGCCTCTTCTGTAGACACCTTTGCAGCCTGTTTTGGATCCTCCTTTTGTCGGGTTCACAAAATGTGCAACCCCAATTTTGGTGGGTTGACATATCTTTATCTCCATCTATATAATCACACGACGAATCCAACTGACCGTTGCTGCTTTCCAGACTTTGCCAATTTTATGTCCACAGTTGTTGGGTTGGTCCCAATTTCATCTCCATCTATATCCTCGCATGGCGAATTGGACCTCCCGTTGTTCCTTTTCATACTTAATGCATTTTATACCCGCAGTTGCCAAGTTGGTGCAATTGAACTCTGTTCCTTTTTGTTCTGTTATATACATCTTCCACTCAAAAATTTTGTGATCTACAATTCCACTGCTAACTACTTCGTCCTTTTTCCCTTTTTTTCTTCCCGTGTATTATGGGACTATGAAGTATGGACATGATATCTTATAGATCATGTACGGATTCTGCATTCCATACCTAGCGACATTTTCGATCGCGGGTTCTCGGGCGGGCGAGCTCAAAATTGGGCCTCCATTGTTGCGTGTCTTAAAAATAGCAGCCAAAATTCCGCGATATAGAAATTGACAAGTGGGCCCGTGGACTGGCTGACTCAACATTGCACTTTTATTGTTCTGTGTCCTCCTAACAATGCTTCTAGTTCCGCGATATACAAATTGACACACAGAATGCAGGGCTAGCGGGGTGGAGATTACCATTGTTTATGGATGCTAATACCTATGAAGTATCTACCAATATCTAAAAAGTTATTTTCAATACTAAATTAGCTCTTAGTAGTGACAACTAGACACAGAGGTACGAAACAGGTGGCATCGCACCCTACGCAATATACAAATTGACTACTTCATTCTGACATCGTCGGCTCTTCACTCTACCATGACTCACAAATGTTTCAAAGTATCTCTCGCTTCCTTCCATCCCCACTAACTTCCTGTCCTTCCGGCTGTCCTACCATACCCTCTTCGCTATTACGCGCATTGCACTAAAAAAGTTCTGATACATACAATTTGACCCTCGCGCCCTCACCTTCAACGGTTGTACCTTGCAACCCTATTTTGTAGCTATTTTTTTCCCATGCCCGCGACCTCCGTACTTTCTTACTATGAAATTAGAAACCTTTCATGCTAACAGGTGACCATGCAGGAACCGTCAACATTTTCATTAATGGGAGAAACACTCGAGGAGATATCCCATTATTACGCATTAAACCAACATGTGCGGAGAGTTATTTTGTCCCTTTTGATTGTTCATCTTGAACATGCGTCGTTGTATTGGGATGCTCAAGAAATCTACAATGCTTAATCGTTGATTGCAATATCTGCCATGTTCACATTTTCTATGTATGCAATTACTAGTTTTTAATGTTAACAACGCATCATGCAATAGCCATCCGAATTTTCATTAATCAACGAAAGTCTCGAGGAAATATCCCATTCACACGCTTTAGACCAAAATTTGCGCAAGCTTATATTATCCCTTTCAACTTTTCATTTCATTCATCATTTGGAGAAAACAAATGTTCTTGTAGACTTATGGCAGCAGGTCGACAACATTTTTGTGGAGATATAGTAAATATGTTTTCACACTAGGACCAGAACTTCCAGTGGTCCAGGTCATACTTTTACTATTCATCCCATTCTGCCCAGAACAAAGTGATTTGGACCTTTGGAATCGCTCATGTAGGCTGCGTCCCTGAGGTTTTTGATAGTAAGGAGGTGGTCTCTTGGTGCACAAAGAAATATATTCTAGGCCAAAGAATTATTCCACTGAGCGACCATTCTCTTGTTTCTTTGTCACCTCAGGTATTTTGCAAGATGTTAAAATTGTCGAAGCCAACATTGACGTTCAGAGGACAAGACTACAAACAGTTTCTAGAAAAACATGATAACGGGATGTAAATCTTAGCTGACTTCCTTGAAGACCCAACAACAGTTCCTGAAGATATCACAAGGTTGCAGGTAAGTTCCTTTAGAAATCCATTTCGGGAAATTGCTTGGTTGTTTACAAGAATAATGGGACAGGCATCCATGGAAAGCATTTTTCATATAATTATTTATATTTTGTATTTCACAGTCAAGGAACAATACATTTTCAATTGGGGGAATCTAATTTCCATTGAGCTCTGTTCCTAGTTGTCACGATTCAAAGAATCAAATAAATTTTATATGTCATCCTACTTAATTTTCGCAATTGTGCATTGCTGCCCGTTTCCAAAACTTTCTCTTTCCAATAAAATAAACTATGGATTCAACCAAGTAACATTCTGGTATGATGCCCTGTAGAGGCACAAGGCCTCCCATTGTTTTTATGAAGTTTTTAATGGCTTTGTCTCAATTTTCAAAGATTTATTGTTAGGAAAGGATGCTCCGCGGATGTCTGGCCAGGCAACCAAGTTTTTGAACAAGAAGGGCACACTTTAGCAAGAGGAAAATCACAGTGTCCTCATGGTATTTGTCTCTAAGGAAAATCCTTCCTTCCTTCCATGCCACATCACGGACAAGATGTTTGTTGTAGAAATAACAAGTCAATACAACCACTGGTTCCATTTTTTCCATGACAAGAAAAAAAAATAGTTCATTCCTCTGCCCTGGAAAGTCAAAGACTTTGTTTGCAGAAACATCAACAATATTGACGAGTTGGCCGCCCGTTTCAAGAAATTGAACCTAAGGTATGCTGAAAGGTTAAAAGGGATCGACCCTAATGGCATTTTTCGAGAACATTTACTAGTTTTTGGCTTTAACACGTCTTTTATCGATAGACAACTGACCCAAGACAGGAACAGTGTCGACAACAATCCTGCTTTTGTCGATTGCGAAGCAGAGACATTGCAAAGTGCGACTGAATTTTACAGACAACATGGAAAAGTATCAGGTGAGAAGAGTAACTAGTCCCCCGCCAACACTCCCAAGAGCACGAAACCACAGAGCATCGCTTCAACGGTCCACCCCAGTAAGAAAGAAAGCTAGAAATCTTCGAGCGGAGGAGGAGATAAGAACCCTCCTCACATAAATATTGATAGTTCTCATAAAATTTCACTGGAGAAGAAGAGAAAAAACAATGTAGGGCAGGTGGACGAACCTGAAATTGAAAGTGGAAAAATGCAACTTGAAATTGAAACTGAACACATGCAAAAAATTGGGACGTCCACAGTGGAAATATATGAGACCGACTTTTTTGACGTAGATAAATCCTTCGTAATCTAGAGCGCTATTTTTGACAACCAATCTAAAAGTATGGTCATTGAAAAGAAAGATGTAACAAATAGGAAAGACAAATCTCGCACAGAGATTAACTTTAGGGAAATGCAGCCATCCCAAATCTCCTCATTTCACCAGGTAATTGATGAAATTCTTCGTGATTCCATTGGAGGAATTGAGACGGAAAATGCCAATCTGAAATACCACCTCAACAAATATGAGCAGGATTTCATTGCAACCCCAGAATTTTCCAGTCCTTTGGAAAAAATCGTGCTTGCTACCACTGCAACCAAGATGAAAGAATCCTCTACCCTCCTCTCTAGAGCCCTTGTAGAGAATAACATCAACAAAAGAATGCATCTACTTAATGGAGCCTGAGAAACATCGCAAAATTTACTTTCCTTCGGAAATAAGGCCAATAATTTCCTGCAACATTTGGAGACGAATTTAAGAAATGAACAACATTTCTGTGATCAGGTACTGGCCCCTTTTTCCAAATATGTCGTCAACACATCGGAATTGAAAATAAGACAACAGAAACTCCCCTCCCCAAAGTGGACCAAAAAATTAAAAGCATGATGAAAAAAGAAAGTTGATAACCTGGAGCTCATTGTCAAATCATGTAAACAAGTCATATTAGAAAAGGAAGATTTATTCACAAGCCTAGTGCAAATGGATTTAGCTGGAACTACCAACGAGGTTCAAGATCGAAACTTAATTGTCAAATCGTTTTTAATCACCAAAGAAGCCTTCCAGGAACAAGTTGATATTTTAAAGGGGTTGTCTTTCGAAAAATTTTACGGCACAATTGAACATCGTCTAGATGAGCATGAGTGTTGGGTACTGGACTATGCAGCACACAATGAAGAAATTGAATAGAGTCTGCATAGTATTTCAATGGATCTAAGGAAATTAGAAAATGACCTTTACGACATAGAAATCCGGGATGAAATCAACACATCACCCATGAAAATCCACATCGAAGAATGGTTCCAATAGAGAATGGACAACCTCGTCCAGGAAGGGCAACAACCGATCAACGGGACTCCACCGACCATCAACGAAAACAACAAAAATGCATCGGTTTCATAGTAAGTCTATACTGGCATCTTATTTTCTTTATCAATCCACTTTAAGTCTATGCTGTCATATTGTTTTATTTATCAATCCACTTATGACCTCTTTAAATAAAAAACTGTAACCAAAGACTCATAACTTCTAATTCTTCTTTTCAGGTCTTCCTCTCTACCGTCACGCACTTCTTTTGACTTTCCTAATTCTTGTACTTATTTCTTTTTATGGTCCGCAGGAGTCCCAATCCCAGTCTATATGAAAAACACATTTAAGTTTCCAGAAACATGTAACAAACATAATTAATTTTTGATAAATTCCAAAGAAAATTGATTCAACAATGCCTTTATTGTATACTAAATTTTGGGTTTCCAGGAACCTTTCTTGTTTGTTCCAAAGAAAACTAATTTGTATCTGCTACATTTCTTGTGTCATATTGTATGCTAATTTTTTTTGTCTTTGATGAAATTGTTACTATTCTATTGTATGCTAACTTTTTTGGTGTCCAGGAACCTATACTTTGATAGATTTCGATTTCTCTTCTGTCAAGAACCCTTTGCTTTCGAGCAAACTAGTTTGGGAATGCTAATTTATTTTTGTTTTCCTCCACGAAACTATGTAACAGATGTTATTACTATTCTATTGTATTCTTTTAAATGTTGATGTAATTTCCAGAGTTATGTAACAGACATTATTTATTTTATAATAAATTTTTATAGTTCACAAGTCTTCTTGTCAATTTGTATGTCGCAGAACTCTCGGTGTTATTTTTAGGGCACGGAACAACAGAAGCCCATTTTTTAGCCCGCCAGCCCAAGAACCTGTGATCCAAAAACCGCCTAAGTATGGAATTAGGGCTTCGTGCATGCTCTATAAAACGTTTGCAAATAAAACTAATTTGGCAATGCTATATTTTTTTTGTCCAAGAAAAGCCTTAGTTTTAAAGAAAACTAAATGTAACACACATTATTACTATTCTATTATATGCTTTTAAATGTTCATGTAATTTCCACAAATATGTAACATACATTATTAATTTCTGGTAAATTTGTAGAGTCCACAACTCTGCATCTCATTTTGAATATCGCGGAATTATCAGTGCTATTTGTAGGGCACGGAACATCAGAGGCTCAATTTTGAGCCCACCATCCCGAGAACCCGCAAGTGAGGGCAGAAGTTTCTATAGTTCGTAAGTCAGCTTGTCAATTTGTATATCACGGAACTCTCGGTGCTATTTCTAGGGCACAGAACAACAAAGGCCCATTTTTGAGCCCGCCATCCCGGGAACCCGCAATCCAAAAACTGCCTAATTATGGAATGAGGCCTCCGTGCATGCTCTATAAAACGTGTGTAAAGAAAACTAATTTGGCAATCCTATATTTTTTTTGTCCAAGAAAAGCCTTAGTTTTAAAGAAAACTAAATGTAACACACATTATTACTATTCTATTATATGCTTTTAAATGTTCATGTAATTTCCACAAATATGTAAGACATTATTAATTTATGGTAAATTTGTAGAGTCCGCAAATCTGCATCTCATTTTTTATATCGCGAAACTGTCGGTGCTATTTGTAGGGCACAAAACATCAGAGGCCCAATTTTGAGCCCACCAGCCTGAGAACCCGCGATCCAAAAACTGGCTAAGTATGCAATGAGGGCATAAGTTTCTATAGTTTGCAAGTCTTCTTGTCAATTTGTATGTCGTGGAACTCTCACTGCTATTTCTAGGGCACGAAACAACAGAGGCCCATTTTTGAGCCCGCTAGCCCGAGAACCCGCAATCCAAAAAATTGCCTAAGTATGGAATGAGCTCTCCTTGCATGCTCTATTAAACGTGTGCAAAGAAAACTAATTTAGCAATGCTATATTTTTTTTGTCCAAGAAAAGCCTTTGTTTTAAAGCAAACTAAATGTAACACATGTTATTACTATTCTATTATATGTTTTTAAATGTTCATGTAATTTCCACAGATATGTAACAGACATTATTAATTTTTGGTAAATTTTTAGAGTCTGCAACTTTGCGTCTCATTTTGTATATCGCAGAACTATCAATGCTATTTGTAGGGCACAGAACATTAGAGGCCCAATTTTGAGCCCGCCAGCCCGAGAACCCGCGATCCAAAAACTGGCTAAGTATCCAATGAGGCCATACGTTTCTATAGTTCGCAAGTTCGCTTGTCAATTTGTATGTCGTGGAACTCTCGGTGTTACTTCTAGGGCACAGAACAACAGAGACCCATTTTTTAGCCCGCCAGCCCGAGAACCCGTGATCCAAAAACTACCTAAGTATGGAATGAGGGGTTCGTGCATGCTCTATAAAACATGTGTAAAGAAAACTAATTTGGCAATGCTATATTTTTGTTGTCCAAGAAAAGCCTTAGTTTTAAAGCAAACTAAATGTAACACATGTTATTACTATTCTATTATATGCTTTTAAATGTTCATGTAATTTCTACAGATATGTAACAGACATTATTAATTTCTGGTAAATTTGTAGGGTCAACAACTCTGCATCTCATTTTGTATATCGCCGAACTGCCGGTGCTATTTGTAGGGAACGAAACATCAGAGGCCCAATTTTGAGCCCGCCAGCCCGAAAACCCGCGATCCAAAAACTAGCTAAGTATCCAATGAGGGCTTCATGCATGCTCTATAAAATCTCATCCCCATACTTTATAAAAGTACAAATTTCGTATGTATAAAACTAAATATCTAATTTACTAAAGGTAGATATTTCGTATGTATAATTTATTAATTTCTAATAAATTTCTATAGTCCGCAACTCCGCTTCTCAATTTGGCCCAATTTTGAGCCCGCTAGCCCGACAACCCGTCATCCATTATAAAAGTACATATTTCGTATGTATAAAGCTAAATATCTACTTTATAAAATTACATTTTTGGTATGTATAGTTTATGGTGTCCATGAACCTATAATTTCATAAATTTCAATTTCTTTTGTGTCCAGGAACCCTTGTTTTAAAGATAACTAATTTGGTAATGTTAAATTTTTTGTGTCCAACAACTTTTCAAATGTTGATAATTTTTTATATTTTTCAGGAAAAACTAATTCGGGAATACTATGTTCTGCATGCAAACTTCATGTATTTCAACTTTCTAGCCACGTGTTTGTACTAGGTCGCATTTACTCCCATCCCAACCTAGCAGGGACTATGCTGCCATGCAACACTTGTTTTCAATTGTAAGTGCAGTGGGAGAACTCATATATGTATATATTCATAACATGGTATATAATGAAATGTGGATTAATTTGGAGCATGGATGCAGTGATGGCTTAAGTAAAGGAACATGTTAAGTGAAGATTGAAAGTAGTTATTGTTTTTCTTATTACAATGTAATTTTATTACTTTATTTTTTGGCTATTCATATTTATATAATATTTTTCATTTCAATTAATTGTTTTATTTTGAATTGGCATTATTGTTATAATAAATATGACTATCTTTTTTTTTCACATAAAAAAAATAGATACATTGTTATTCTATTAGAATAAAGTGTTCTTTCAATATTACAAAAAAGATCTATATGATCGGAATGACTAAGATTTCCTCAAAATCTTAATATACTGTTTCTAGTCATGGAGTTTTCATATATTGTTCTAGACTTGGACTTTTCTATATAATTGCTATTGACAGTTGTCAATTGCTGTACAAAAATCTTTACAAAACTTGTTCTATCTTATAATGCATTGAAAGGGTAATTCTCTTCTCTGTATTGTCTCCTTAGAAAATCTTAAAACTTCCCGAGTTTGAAGAAATTCCTTGTATAATCTCCTCATAATAAAAAGAACCGAGAGGGTTGTCTAGTGCTAGCTTGGATAATTGATCTGCGACAATGTTGAATTCTCTATAGATGTGCATGAAATGTATATCTTTGAAATCCTCATTTAATCTTTTTATTCGATCTTTCCATCTATAAATGTACATCAGATTCGGATTAGAACAATCATTAATCCAATCTATAGTGACTTTCGAATCTCCAACTACCATCAATTTTTTTTTATGAAAAGTCTATATGCCAAGTGAAGAGATAACATTTCATTTCTCATTTCAATTAGTTGTTTTATTTTGAGTGGGCACTATTGTTATAATAAATAATATGGTGGAGGTATTTTATAGTTGTTTTATTTGAGTGAGCATTATTGTTATAATAAATAAATTATATGGTGGAGGCATTTTATGTACATAATATTTCTCATTTCAATTAGTTGTTTTATTTTGAGYTGGCACTATTGTTATAATGAATAATATGGTGGAGGCATTTTATGTAAAGTTATTTTGAAAATAATAGGAAAGTCACGATTGTAAGATAAACAASTTGTTTTGGATTCATGTTTATAACAAGAYTCATMACCTTTTTTCTTATGTCAWSAAARTGTTACATGTATGAGGTTGATTACTTCCATGTGCATGCATAAAGTCCATTTTGGAGAAAAAATGACCGCCATAACTTGCACATGCAAAGGGATAGAACACATGTGGTGTAAGTTGCACTAGTGACAGACATAGTGTAATTTATGTAGAGCAATCATGTATGATATAGTGTTTTGATATGGTAATATATTTTCATGTTGTCTCTGATATAGTGTTTTGATATGGTAATATATTTTCATGTTGTCTCAATGTGTGTATGCACGTGTAATAATTTTAATAATGTTTAGATTACTATAATGGATATGCAAAAATGATATGTTCCTATGTAAAAAATTCTGATGGAAGCCTTATACCAAGATCGTGATAGCAAACTTATAAATAACATATGTGGTCAATGATACCCAAGCCTATGAAAGTGATGTGAAAGTATGAAAGTGGTATTAATAAAATTAAAATAAACAACATCAAATAACCGAGAATGGAAGCCTTATACCAAGATCGTGATAGCAAACTTATAAATAACATATGTGGTCAATGATACCCAAGCCTATGAAAGTGATGTGAAAGTATGAAAGTGGTATTAATAAAATTAAAATAAACAACATCAAATAACCGAGAAAAAATATGACATGAAAAAGGGTTTTATGATGATATAAGATAAAAGTAAATGTAAAATGAATAAAACTATATCATCATAAATTAAATATAATTTCATAAAAATTACTCATAATATTAAAAATATCATCTTTAAAATTGATATTTTTATATATAAATATACCTTAGCTATATACTTTCCACCTAACATAATCATGCTAGGATTTGTAGCAATCCAACATCAATAATTACATGCAAAAGTAGTTATTTCAGAAACACATAAACATTACATGCAAATAGGATTTTCTCTAAATATCATATATAATTTCATAAAAATTACTCATAATATTAAAAATATCATCTTTAAAATTGATATTTTTATATATAAATATACCTTAGCTATATACTTTCCACCTAGCATAATCATGCTAGGATTTGTAGCAATCCAACATCAATAATTACATGCAAAAGTAGTTATTTCAGAAACACATAAACATTACATGCAAATAGGATTTTCTCTAAGTAATGATACTTGGCCATTATATACTTTCCACCTAGCATAATCATGCTAGGATTTGTACCAATCCAACATCAATAATTACATGAAAAAGTAGTTATTTCAGAAACACATAAACATTACATGCAAATAGGATTTCCTCTAAGTAATGATATTTGGCCATTCACATGACAGGCAAAAAGCATTTAAATAAAGAAGTTTGTGTTCTGTAGATGTCTAGAAATTAAATATAGAGGTAGGAAAGCTTTAAAAAAATAAAGCAGATTATTGTTTGAGATCATATATAGGTTGTTAAAGATGTATATATATTTAAATATAAAAAAGAAATTTATTAAAGATGTTTATATATTAAAATTATATATTTAAATATAAGGAGAGGAAATTTTTTACAAGATTTTAAATTTAACTATTGTTTAAAAGCTGAACTATTGTTTAAGATAACATATGAGTTATTAAACATGTTTTTATAATAAAAAAGTGTTTTAATATATATAT
>JZKD02S1953385.1:137151-159716 GCA_000966675.3 Picea glauca
AATACAAAATCTTAAATATGATAAAGTAAATAAACAATTTTGAATGGAAAGTCAATATAAAAATATAAAATTGTAGTATAAAAAAAACTAGGAGGAAAATTTTATCTAAATGGATGAAGAAAACATCAATGATCATATGAATTATAGAAATTGTAATATAAAACAAACTAAGACAAAATTTTTATCTAACTTTGGTGAAGAAAACATCAATCACCATTAGTACGAATTATATTCAAGGTCATAATATATTAATTTTAATGACCATTAAGAAATCAGAAATTGAAACTTAATTACCATATTACAATGTCTATCTTTAAATTTGACATATGTATAAAGAAGGCAATGGCGACCACTAAGGGACCACAAATTCAATTAACCTTAACTTTCATATCATCAGTATCTCCATCTAACTTGATTAGGGGATAAAAAGGACAAAGATCGAAAAATAGGACAATCATTTAAGAGTACATATTGATCATTAAAAATATTGATAAATTAATTATATATTTAATTAAATAAAAATTATGTCTTAAGAAAGGGGTTGTTTTGTTAAACTTAATGGAGATAGAGAAAGTAAAAGTAATTATTAATATACCATAAAGATGGAAAAATATTATAACCATCTAAATTACATATTGATCATTAAAGTTGATTTAAACTACCATATCACCTACTTCTTACAACAAATTTGACTAGGAACAAGGCTGCGTGGTAGAGTAGTCTCTGTCAATGAGGTTAGAAAGCAAATTGTGGAAAATGAGGTCAAATTGTAAATGACTGAAGTGTTTGGTGCAAAATGTATATCACGGAAATGTTGTGTGCAACATGTATATCACAAAACATGGGGCAAAAGTAAATGACGCTTGGCATGTAGAGCACCATTTATTTTTTGAAGGTATATAACAAACATTTGTTTTTTGAAAGTATATAAGAAAGTACAAATTTGTTGACAGTGGAAGAATACATTTGGAAATTTAAATGCATTTTCCATATGGACTCATGAAAGATAAAAATATATGAAGACCTAAAATTAGGAGATAAGAAATATAAAAATTTAAATGCTTTTGTGAACAAGGGGTATAAGTAAATGACGCTTGCAATGTAGAGCACCATTTATTTTCAAATATATAAAAAATTAAAAGTCTGTTACATATAAAAAATTAAATGCATTTGTCATACAGACTATTGAAAGATAAGAATGTATGAAAACATAAATGTAAAAGGAGATAAGAAAACATTTTTATTTGAAATATGTCAAAAAATAAAAGTTCGTTACATACTACTGGAAAATTGGAAATATACAAAAAAAGTAAAGTCTGTTACATATAAATCGGAATTTCATTGTGTTTGTCATGTAGACTAGGATTGGGGCTCTCGCGGACCATTAGAGAAATACGTACAATAAACGGGATTGTAGAAAGAATATAGAGTGCAATACCTGCAAAAAAAAAATGGAAAGGTATAAGTGTTTGCCTACACATTTGTATTTAAGAAAGTGAAATAACGGGGTTGATAAACAAAGCAGGATGCGACCAGTAGACTTACAGTGAGGGTGCATATGAGGCCTTTGGCTATTTGTTTGTGGTTGTTGTTTCATTGATGTCGTTGATGACTACGGTTTCAATGATGTCGTCGACGGCTGTTGGAATCCTGACAACTTCCTATTGCCTTTCGTCGACGACCTGCTTCAATTGTGTTTTGTGCCATTCTTCAATGTAGCTTCTCATTGGGGCGACGTTGATCTCATTTCAGATTATTATGTTGAAAATATCATTTTCTAATTCCTGGAAGTCGATAGAAAGATTACAAAGAGCCTAATGAATTTCCTCATTCTGTACTGAATATTTGATTAGCCAATCATGGATGTGAGCTTGATTAAATTGAAGGATGCTATAAAACGTTTCTAGAGACAAGGCCTTAAACATAACAACCTGTTTATTGAACTCTTGCATGGTCAAGGGAAAGGAGTTTGCAATTAAGTCGGGGTCTTGGAACTTGTTGGTTTTCCCAGATAAGTCTATATTTGACAACCTTGTGAATAATTTATCTTTCTTCGATATGGCTTGTTCACATGACTGAACAATGAGATGCAGGTTCTTCACTTTTTCTTTTCAACATGCATTCAATTGACCGATCCGGTTTTTGGATGGAAGATGTTGTTCTCTTCTTTTTGTTTCTGTCATATTGTTGACAATGGTGCCAAAAGGAATGACCGTTTATAAAAAGAAATTTTCTTCATCTTTTAACTCAGCCTGCAAATGTTCGAGCAAACTATGTGCCCTGGTTCTAAGGGAAGTGATGGTTTGTGATATTTTCCACACCTGGGTAACCAGTTCCATTTGTTTTTTGATATTATTCTCCACATATCTTTTACAGGATGCGAGCAGGGTGGAGGATGATTTTACGTTGGCTCCAGGGGTGGAAGGCATGGCTATTGCCAAAGGATATACAAGCAATAGCATAGGAATGAAAGCGTCTTCCAATTCCTTGACCCGGTCCTTCATTTTGGCATTCTCAGTCTCGATGCCTCCAATAGAATCATGAAGTGTTTCTCCACTCGTAGTGTGAAGTTGACAGATTTGGGACAACCGCATGTTGGCAAGGTGAACCTCTGAAAGAGATTTTCCTTTCTTATTTTTAACATCTTTTTTTGCAAATATCAATTTTTTGGACTGGCTATCAAAAACAACGCTCTGGAACACGAAGGATTTATCTGCGTCAAAATTTTAGGTAATGGATATGTCCATTGGACGGCTATGGTGGATGGCATCCTCGGGATGATTAAGGAAGTAGATCATGCTATCCAGATCAGTGTCAAGTTCCATGTTCTCAATCTAAATTTCCGGCTCTTCTGCTTGCCCCACAATTTCTTTTCTCTTCTTCTCTACTGGAAGCTTGTGAGAACTATCAATTTTAGAGTGAGGAGGGTCATTATCTCCTCCTCCATTTGAAGAACTATGAGTTTCTTTGTTGTGGTGGTGGACCGTTGGAGTGATGCTCCGAGATGTCATACCTTTTAGAGTGCTATTTGTTGATTGAACACTCTTTTCACCGAGTCCTTTCCCCCGTTGTGTGTACAATTTAGTGCATATTTTCACTGTGTCTACATCGTCAGCATCAGAGGCAGGACCGTTGCTGCCATTGTCTCTGTTTTTAGGCAGGTGTTTATTTAAAAAACAATTGTCGAGGCCAAGTGTTTGTAAATGTTGTCGAAAACTATTATAGGGGTCGAACCCTCTTATGATTTCATCATATCTCAGGTTGGAGATGCTAGAATATGCTACGAATTCGTCAATTTTATTGACGTTTTTCAACACGAACTCCCCTACTTTCCAAGGCAGAGGAATGAACTATTTTTTTTCTTCATTTGCAACAGATGGAACCAATAGATGTATTTTTGTGCTACTTCTGCAACAAACATTATGTCCGTAATGTGACATGGAAGGAGATCAGGTTGTTCCATGGAGCCAAAAATTGTTATGACAGTGTAATTATCCAAATGTTTGAGTGTCCCCTTCTTGTCCAAAAAAATGGTTTCCTGTTTAGATATGTGGGAAGCATCTTCTCCTAACAACAAAAATTTGAAAATAGACACAAAGCCATTAAAAACCTCATAAAAACAATGGGAAGCCTTGTGCTTCCACAAGGCCTGGTATGAAAATGTTACTGGGTGAAATTCACAATTGACATTCTTGGACAAAGATAGTTGTGGAAACTGACAGGAATGCACTATTGCAAAAGCTAAATAGGACGACATATAAAATTTCTTTTCCCTTTTGAAGCTTGACAATTGGGAACAGATTTCATGGAAAATTAACCTACCCCAATAAAAAATGGCTTGTTCGTTGACTGTGAAGTAAAAAATATAAAGGGCTATCTGGGAAATAGTTGTTGTGGACTCCTGTCCCGTTATTCTTGGAAAAATCCAGGCAATTTCGCGAAATGGATTTCTAAACGAACTAACTTGGAAGCTTGTAATATCTTCAGGAACTATAAGCGGGTTTCCAAAAAATGGGGCAAGAGGTCCAACCCGTTATTATGCTTTGCTAGGAACTACTTGTAATATTATCCTCTGAACATCAATGTTGGCTCCGACAATATTAGCATTTGGAAAAAGAACTGAGGTGAATAAGAAACAAAAGAGCAATCCTGCAGTGGAATAATTCTTTTTTCTTAAATAAATTTACCGGCTCACCAAGAGACCAGGTCCTTCCAGTCAAAAACCTTAGGGACACAGCCTGCATGAGCAATATTGGAGGTCCAAATTACTTGGTTCTTTGCGACAGAGGTTGAGTAATAAGAATATGCCCTGGACAACTGGAAGTTTTGGTCCTCGAGCCTGAGGATGTTCATTGTATCTCCACAGAACTGTTGTCGAGATGATACCATAGGTTTATGAGAACGTTGGTTTTCTTCAGATGATGGTTTAAATGGACAATTAGAGCCGATAATGTAAATCTCCACTAAATCTTTGTTGAATGCTTATGAATGGGAAAGATCATCGAGCCTTTCGTTGATTAATGATGAACTATTAGCAGTAAAGCTTGTTTATTGCATATTTAGAAATGTGAAGGTGGCGAGTATGGCGAAGAGCAATTAAGGATTGGAGGTTTCATGAATGTGCGAAGGCCACGACGTGTGAACGACAGTTCATGATTTTTAAATCAACACTTGGAAGGGATAATATAACCCCCCCGCAAATCTTGGTTTAATGTGCATCAATAGGATATCTCCTCGATCCTTTCGCTCATCAATGACAATCTATACGGTTCCTGCATGATGACTTGTTAGAATTAAATGCCAGTAATTCCATATTTAGAAACAATATATGTGTGTGTATATATATATCCTTTATTAGACAAGTGTGAAGGTGACGGAGATGATGGAGAGCAAGGAAAGAATGGCAAGCTTTGAAAAGAAGTTGGATAGGATTTAAAAAAGGGTTACGGGGATACTCAGGACAGGCGAGTGTTGCACGGTCAAATTTTATGTATCAGAATTTTTGAGTGCAAAATGTGTAAAATGGAAGAAATGATGATGGGGCAGTTCAGCGGTTGGTTTGTATATTTGCAGAATTCCGACAAAGTCAGAATTTTTGAGTGCAAAATGTGTAAAACAGAAGAGATGATGATGGGGCACTTTAGTGGCCAGTTTGTATATTTGCGGAATTCTGGCAAAGTGGCTAAGTATGGAATAGGGAAATTGTTAATTGCATGCCTATAAATAAGATCTTATATAGAATTGGCAATTGCTAATTGCAAAGGGGCGTGAGCATAGGAAACAATGACTAGGAACTGAATATTTCTTCAACCCGCCAAACCAACGATCCATCAAAGAAATTCGAAGAAATGGAAAAGTATGGAAAGCATATAGATGAGCTTCAAAATCGGGTGAAAATAGTTCCACAAAATATGTGAGGACCCGACGATTAAATTTTATTTCTCGGAAGTTTTCAGTGCAAAATGTATACCACAGAAGAGGGCATAATAGGTGGACCATAATACAGAAGAGGGTATGATCTGAGTCTGGTTGCAAATTTGTATATCGCAAAAGTGAAGGTACTGTTCGCAGGCCATGGAACTATAAATTCTAACCTTGTACAATGTCTACTATAAATAGATATTCATAAAAGAATAGAAAAGATACAATGGCAAATGCAAACATTACATAGATATTTTTCCCCTGGAAACCCAAACCGGGAAAACCAACATATATTATATTCATACATTGTGTTACATTGTTTACAATACAATATACATATAGGAGCCAACAGCATACAAAACCCTAACCCAATGACCTGGATTAGTCCAAAACCCTAATTCCTTAACCGGAAATAGAAAACCATCGACAAAAACCATGTGCCTAAAAAACCACCTAAATACATGACATGTTTCCTGAGGTAGGTGTCATGTTTCCCGAGACAGAATTTTTTTTTCCGGGGGCGCTGCCCCCGAACCCCCTGCATGCCTAGTGCATACGCTTAGACACTACTACTCGTGCAAAGAATATAACACATACCCAACATTCTCCCACTTGTTGTTTTATTTGCACACAGGGGTTTACAGGGTTACATAGTAAAAAATCTAGGGCAACAATGCCCATGGATCCTCTACACCAAGAGAACTTCTCAGTGCTCACATATTTTATTAATGAGTCAACAACATTCTTCAAAGTGTCCACCTTCATCAGTGATACTTTCTTTTCTTCAATCATGTCTCTCACAAAGTGATATTAAACATCAATGTGCTTTGTCTTTGAATGATAAGCAGGGTTCTTCGTCAAAAAAATTGCACTCTGACTGTCACACTCTATTCTTACAGCTTGTTGTACCAACCCAATACCTGAACATAATCTTTGTAACCATACTGCTTCCTTACTTGCATGAGTGGCTGCCATGTATTCAGATTCTGTAGTTGAAAGTGCCACTACAACCTGTCTTTTGCTCATCCAACTGATTGCTCCTCCAAATAGGTTAAACACATACCCGCCTGTAGATCTCCTACGATCCAAATCTCCAGCCCAGTCTGCATCCACAAAGCCATGTATATCGACCACTTTGTCCAATCCCGGTCTTCCTTCATAGAACAATCCATAGCTAGCAGTGCCACACAAATACCTGAAAACCCTTTTTACTGTTGTCCAATGCTCCTTCCCTGGTTTTGACATATACCTGCTCAAAACTCCCACTGCATATGAAATGTATGGTCTAGTACAGACCATTTCATACATCAAACTTCCAACTGCACTCGCATATGGAACATGAGACATGTCCTCCTCTTCTTCATGTGTCTTGGGACACTGATCTGCAGATAACTTTACACCAACAAGAATAGGAACCTTGACTGGTTTACATTCCTGCATGTTAAACCTCTGCAATATTGCCTCGACATATTTTCTCTGATTTAACCATAGTTTCCTCCTTTTTCAATCTCTTTTAATTTCCATGCCCAAAATGAAATTTGAAGCACCCAACTACTTGTGCAAAGAATATAACACATACCCAACAAGAACAACAAAAGTCCAATCTAGAGCCCGCCTACCGGGAATTCGTGGTCGGAGAAGTTTCTGGGTATGGAATGGGGAAGCGGTCGATTGGTGTCACGATAAAAGAGGACGAGTGCAAGTGTGAACCTGCAACACTGCCCACGCACAAAACCATACATTTTTGAAAAAACAAATAAGTGACGAAAAAGATAAAGTTCAGGGAAAAGAGAAACATAACAGAATTGCGAAGTTGGCGGGAACAAAAAACAATGACCAAGAATACGATCTGCGAGTTTACTTGGTTCTTGCTTGTATGCTTCGTCTGTCAATTTGTATATCGCCGAACTTTGAGGCATTTTGTTAGCCAGCCAGCCCTCAAGTCCGGCTATCAATTTGTATAGTGAGGAACTGTGGGTGTTGTTTGCAGGACACAGAACTATAGAGGAAATTATTTTCCCTTTAATATAGCTTCTGTGGGGAAAATGTGGTATGGCTCATTTTAGCACTTTTCCATCTGTAAACAAAGGAAATATTGAGCCCTCCAACCCTAGAGCCCATCTGTCAATTTGTATATCGCGGAGCTCCAAATGTTGTTTGGAGGTCACGGAAAAGTAGAAGTGCAATGTTGACCCAGCCAACGTACAAGTCCATGTGTCAATTTGTATATCGTGGAACTATGGGTGCTAGTTTTAGGAAACAGAACAATTGAGGGTCAATTTAAATAAAGGGGTAGCGCTCATTGGAAACATGTGAATCCGCCAAGCCACGTGGCAAGGCATTTTCGGAAAAAAAATGATTAAGTAACCAGGAAGAAAAACTACAGGGAATAAAAGAGTGGGAAAATAGAAAGCTGGAAGATAGTTTTCGTAAGCGCGAATTGGTTTCAAAAAAGCCCCATTGTTGCAAAACCATCATTTTCTACTAATTGTCAGCAAATGCATTGTTGAAGATTATATTTTATTGCAACCCATGTGTGTAAGTATGTTCTTGATACATTCTTCCATGACTGTAACATATTAACTTAACTACTAAACATCATTTTCTACTAATTTCCAGCAAATTCTTTGTTGAAGATTAGATTTTATTGGAACGTGTGGGTGTAAGTGTGTTCTTGATACATTCTTCCATGACTAGAACATATTAACTCAAGTATTAAAATTCTTGCATTATGGGTTTCTAGCATTAAAAATTAATACTTGCATGTCTAGAAAGAAGAATAACGATTTTTATGAAAGATTGTACATTGGTATTGCTATGTTCTATCTGCATTACGAATATAATTGAACGTTGGTTTGAAACTGTGTAATCCATTTTTTGTTTGCATAAAAGGCTGGTGGATTGACACAGTACATTGTCATATAATTGTTAGATGTTCCATCTTAGAAAAAATAACCTAAGTAAACACAATATCCAAGAAGTACAAGAGCACCAAACCATGCCAATGAGAACAGCCGTTAAATCCAGAAAAGAAGCAACAACGAAGAATCCAAGACAATTATTTTTTAATAGAAAATCCATTTAAGAAAATAAGAAAAACACTGAGTATTGTACATCTATCCTTAGAAATTGGACCCAGTTCTTCGGGCCAAAACATTGAACGTATCTGCAACAAACACAGGCACGGGATCTACAGTATGCAAGATCCTCGCAGTTTTCTCCTTGATGAATCATCTTGTGCTGAAATTGATAGTTTTCATAAGCTTCCCGTGAGGAAGAAGAAGAAAAACGTTGCAAGGAAAATGGAATAGACCTTAGTTGAAACCGCCTCTGCATAGTCAAAAAAAATTCAGGAGCACAGGTTGCACGTGCAATTTCAAAGGCCCAAATTAGTCCATTATGGGTGGAAGGAGATGACTAGTAGAAAAATGCCTTGCAACAGTGAGAGTTTTGGACTTGATTCTCGAAGATGTTAATTGTATATCTAGAGAAAAATACACTAATCCCGCAAGTGAATAATTTTTTGTCCTGAAATATATCTTTGGGAGAATCAACAGATCATTACTTTACAGTGAAACTCTTCCCCCCAGAACAGACTAATTTGGAATTCTGAAATTCCTATTTTCACACTACAAAGCGGCTATTGTGTTTACGGTCGGTTTCTTTTCTGAAACTCCTTTTGGTGTTGTCAGGACTGCCATCACCGAGCCGGGAAGTTCCATTTGTTATGGTTGATTTCAATTAGGGTGCAGGAGTGGGAAGAGTCTTTGCATTTCCATCATCCATTGTTGTATCATCGCCCATCAGATCATCTTCTTCCGACTCGAAATTCATGACATCAACCTCTGCACCAACCATGAATGCAACTGGGCAGGTGCTCTGAGCAGGCAAGGTTTCCTTGGAATTCTTTGGCTTGAAATATATCTCTTGGTGTACCAAGGGACCATCTCCTTTTTTTCTCCTGGGCGAAGGAAAATGAGTAGTAAGAATATGCCCTGGAATAGTGGAAACTCTGGCCATGATTCCCTAATGTGTTTACTGTATCTAGATAGAACCACCGCAACAACTTAACAAGCATTACCGTTTTCTCGATATGGTGTTTGAAATGAAAATCAAAGTGGGATAATATAACCCTCCACAAATTATGGCTTTATGTGTATCAATCGAATATCTCCTCGAGCCTTTCGCTGATCAATGAAAATCTCCAGGGTTCATGCGGAATGAACTGTCACCATCACAACTCACTAATTTCATAATTAAAAAAAAAGTGAGAAGGTGGTGGTGACAGTGAAGAGATATTAAGAATTAGAAATTTCTTAAAAGCGCCAACTCGTCGGCGCACAAAAAATAGATTGCATCGTGTTTGAAATGAATACTTGGAAAGGATAACATACTTGTGCGCAAATCTTAGTTTAATTCGTAGTAATGACAAATCTTCTCTGGACTTATAGACATTAATGACAATCTTAACGATTCCTACAGGATGAACTACTAGCATTAAAGCTTAATTATTGCATATCTGGAAACAAGTACAAAGGCAGCGGTGATGGCGAATTGCAGCGAGGCACCGAACAACCCGCGAAACCAATTCCACGAAATACCTAAGTATGGAAAGCGGTCGGGTGGGTTACAAAAGAAAAAGGGCAGAAGATATACCCAAGAGATGTGAAGGGACGATGGTCATATTTCATCGCAGTGACAGATATCGTCCGTCAATTTGTATGTCGTGCAATTTCGGTTGTTGTTTGTGCAAACGGGAACAACGGAAGTGCAATGGCGAGACGACAATATGTATCTTGTTGAACCTGGGGTTCTGTATATGAAATCATGAGACATTTGGAAAAAGGACCAAGTAAACAAAAAGAGAAAGCATACAAGATGAAGGGGGGTTTGTTTGCAAATTTTTAAATCATAACAAATATAAAAATTTAAATGCATTTGTGAACAAGGGGTATAAGTAAATGATTCTTGCAATGTAGAACACCATTTATTTTGAAATATATAAAAAATTAAAAGTTTGTTACATATAAAAAATGAAATGAATTTGTCATAGAGACTGTTGAAAGATAAGAATGTATGAAAACATAAATGTAAAAGGAGATAAGAAAACATTTTTATTTGAAATATGTCAAAAAATAAAAGTTAATTACATACTACTGGAAAATTGGAAATAAAAAAAAAATTAAAGTCTATTACATATAAATCGGAATTTCAATGCGTTTTTCATGTAGACTGGGATTGGGGCTCCCGTGGACCATTACAAAAATATGTACAAGAAACAGGATTGTAGAAAGAAGATAGAGTGCAATACCTGCAAAAAAAATAAATGGAAAGGTATAAGTGTTTGCCTACACATCTGTATTTAAGAAAGTGGAATAACTGGATTGATAAAAAAAGATGAATCTGATCAATAGACTTACAATGAGGGTACATATGAGGCCTTTCGCTATTTTCTTGCGGTTGTCGTTTCATTGATGTCACCGACGACTGCAGTTTAATGATGTTGTCGATGGCTACTGGAATCCTGGCAACTGCCTATTGCCTTTTGTCGGCTACCTGCTTCAATTGCATTTCACGCCATTCTTCAATGTAGCTTCTCATTGGGGCGACGTTGATCTCATTTCGGATTTTTATGTTGAAAAGATCGTTTTCTAATTCATAGAATTCGATAGAAAGACTACAGAGAGCCTTATGAATTTCCTCATTCTGTACTGAATATTTGACTAGCCAGTCATGGACGTGAGCTTGAAAAAATTTAAGGATGTTGTAAAACTTTTCCAGAGACAAGGACTTAAACATAACAACCTGTTTATCAAACTTTTGCCTGGTTCAGGGCAAGGAATTTGCGATTAAGTTGGGGTCTTGGAACTCGTTGGTTTTCCTGGTTAAGTCTATATTTGATAGCCTTGTGAATAATTTATCTTTCTTCGATATGGCTTGTTCACATCACTGAACAATGAGATGCAGGTTCTTCACTTTTTCTTTCCAACATGTATTCAATTGACCGATTCGATTTTTGGATGGAAGATCTTGTTGTCTTTTTTTGTTTATGTCATATTGTTGACAATGGTGCAAAAAGGAATGACCGTTTATAAAAAGAATTTTTCTTCATCTTTTAACTCGGCCTGCAAATGTTCGAGCAAACTATGTGCCCTGGTTCCAAGGGAAGTGATGGTTTGTGATCTTTTCCACGCCTGGGTAACCATTTCCGTTCTTTTTTTTATATTATTCTCCACATATCCTTTACAGGATGCGAGCAGGGTGGAGGATGCTTTTACGTTGGCTCCAGGGGTGGTAGGCATGGATATTGCCAAAGGATCGACAAGCAATGGCATATGAATGAAATCGTCTTCCAATTCCTTGACCAGGGATGATTTTAATGATGGAAATTTATTTTAAAATGTAGAAATGTTGGCGAATATTACTAATCCTTCATATGTCCACTATAAATGTTTGGCGATATTTTTTAAAAAATATTCAAATTTCTAAGTATTTTATATAGTTTTTATAAAATTTTGGTGATTTTTAAGGTAAAATAATTTTATCCTATAGAATTTGGGTGATTCATTTTTAAAATAGAGAATCTCATTTTTGGAAAAACCATGGAAAATTAGCCCATGAGAGAAATTTAGACCCTAAAATCATCCCTCTCCTTGACCCGATCCTTCATTCTGACATTCTCGGTCTCGGTGCCTCCAATGGTATCATGAATTTCTTCACCGCTTGCTGTGTGAAATTGACAGATTTGGGATGGCCTCATGTTGGCAAGGTGAACCTCTGAATGAGATTTTCCTTTCTTATTTTTAACATCTTTTTTTTTCAATTATCAATTTTTTGGATTGGTTATCAAAAAACGCGCTCTGGAACACGAAGAATTCATTTTCGTCAAAATTTTCGGTAATGGATGTGTCCATTGGATGACTATGGTGGATGACATCTCTGGGCTGATCAAGGAAGCAGATCATGCTATCCAGATCAGTGCCAAGTTCCATGTTCTCACTCTAAATTTTCGACTCTTTTGCCTGCCCCACATTTTTTTTTTCTTCTTCTCTATTGGAAGATTGTGAGAACTATCAATTTTCGAGTGAGGAGGGTCATTATCTCCTCCTCCTTTTGAAGAAATCTGAGTTTCTTTGTTGCTGTGGTGGATTGTTGGAGTGATGCTCTGGGATGTCATACTTTTTGGAGTGTTATTATCTGATTGAACACTCTTGTCACTGGGGCCTTTCCCCTATTGCGTGTACAATTTAGTGTAGCTTTTCACTGTGTCTATGTCGTCAACATTAGAAGTAGGACCGTTGCCACCACTGTCTTTGTTTTTGGGCAGGTTTTTATTTAAAAAACAATCGGCGAGGCCAAGTGTTTGTAAATTTTGTCGAAAAATATTATAGGGGTCGAACCCTCTTATGATTTCAGCATATCTCAGATTGGAGATGCTAGAATGTGTTGTGAATTCGTCAATTTTGTTGACGTTTTTCAACACGAACTCCCCTATTTTCCAAGGAAGAGGAATGAACTGTTTTTTTTTCTTCATTTGCAACAGATGGAACCAATAGATGTATTGTCATGCTAATTTTGCAACAAACATTATGTCTATAATGTGACATGGAAGGAGAGTAGGTTGTTCCGTGGAGCCAAAAATTCTTATGACAGTGTAATTGTCCAAATGTTCAAGTGTCCCCTTCTTGTCCAAAAAACTGGTTGTTTGTTTAGATATGCGGGGAGCATCTTCTCCTAACAACAAAACTTTGAAAACAGACACGGAGCCATTAAAAAACTCATAAAAACAGTGGGAAGCCTTGTGCTTCCACAAGGCCTGGTCCCAAAATGTTACTGGGTGAAATTCACAGTTGACATTCTTGGACAGAGATAGTTGTGGAAACCGACAGGAATGCGCTATTGCAAAAACTAAATAGGACGACATATAAAATTTATTTTCCCTTTTGAAGCTTGACAATTGGGAACATATTTCATGGGAAATTAACCTACCCCAATAAAAATGGCTTGTTTGTTGACTGTGAAATACAAAATATAAAGGGCCATCCGAGAAACAATTGTTGTGGACTCTTGTCCCCTTATTCTTCTAATGGATTTATTAATGAACTAACCTGGAAGCTTGTAATATCTTCAGGAACTAGAAGTCGGTTTTCCAAAAAATGGGGCAAGAGGTCCAACCTGTTATTATGATTTGCTAGGAACTTCTTGCAATATTCTCCTCTGAATGTCAATGTTGGCTCTGACAATCTTAGCATCTGGCGGAAGACCTAAGGTAACAAAGAAACAAAAGAAGGGTCCCGCAGTGGAATAATTATTTTTTCTGAAATAAATTTATCGGTGCACCAAGAGAGCAGGTCCTTACGGTCAAAAACCTCAAGGACACAGCCTGCATGAGAAATCCCAGAGGTCCAAATTACTTGGTTCTCTGTGGTAGAGGTTGAGTAATAAGAATATGCCCTGGACCACTAGAAGTTCTGGTCCTCATGCCCAAGGATGTTCACAGTATCTCCACAGAACTGTTGTCAAGCCGATGCCATAGGTTTATGAGAACGTTGGTTTGCTCCAGATGATGGTTAAATGAACAATTAGAGCTGATAATGTAATTCTCCGCTAAATCTTGGTTAAATGCTTATGAATGGGAAAGCTCCTCAAGCCTTTTGTTGATTAATGATGAATTGTTATCAATAAAGTTTATTTATTTCATATTTAGAAATGTGAAGGTGGCGGGTACAACGAAGAGAAATTAAGGATTAGAGGTTTCGTGAACGTGTGAAGGCCACGACGTGCGAACGACAGTTCATGATTTTTAAATCAACACTTGGAAGGGATAATATAACTCCCCCACAAATCTTGGTTTAATGCACATCAATAGGAGATCTCCTCGAGCCTTTCGCCCATCAATGACAATCTATACGGTTCCTGCATGATGACCTGTTAGAATTAAATGCCTATAATTCCATATTTAGAAACAATATATATATAATTTTTTTATTTTATTAAACAAGTGTGAAGGTGACGGAGATGATGGAGAGCAAGGAAAGAATGGAAAGATCTGAAAAGAGGTTGGACGATATTCAAAAAAGGGTTACAGGGATACTCAGGATAGGTGAGTGTTGCACGGTCAAATTTTATGTATCAGAATTTTTGAGTGCAAAATGTGTAAAACGAAAGAGATGATGATGGGGCAGTACAACGACCGTTTTGTATATTTGCGAAATTCCGGCAAAGTCGAAATTTTTGAGTGAAAAATGTGTAAAATGAAATAGATGATGATGGCGCAGTTCAGCAGTCGGTTTGTATATTTGCGGAATTTCGACAAAGTGGCTGAGTATGGAATAGGGAAATTGCTAATTGTATGCCTAGAAATAATATCTTATATATAATTGGCAATTGCTAATTGAAAAGGGGCATGGGAACAGGAAACAACGAATAGGAACCGAATATTTCTTCAACCCACCAAACCGACGATCCGTCAAAGAAATTCGAAGAAATGGCGAAGTATGGAAAGAAGACAGACGTGATTCAAAATGGGGTGACAATAGTTCCACAAAAGATGCGAGGACCCAAGGGTTAAATTGTATTTCTTGGAAGTTTTTAGTAAAAAATGTATACCATGGAAGAGGGCATGATAGGTTGATCGTAATACAAAAGAGGCTATGATCCGAGTCCAGTTGCAAATTTATATATCGCGGAAGTGACAGTACTGTTCGCAGGCCATGGAACAACATAAGTCCAATCTAGAGCCCGCCTACCGGGAATTCACGGTCGGAGAAGTTTCTAGGTATGGAATGGGGAAGTGGTTGGTCGATGTCATGATAAAAGAGGATGAGTGCAAGTGTGAAACTGCAACACCACCCACACGCGCAACCATATATTTTCAAAAAATGAATAAATGACGAAAAAGATAAAGTTCAGGGAAAAGAGAAATAGAACAGAATTGTGAAGTTGGCGGGAACAGAAAACAACGACCAAGAATATGATCTGCGAGTTTACTTGGTTCTTGCTTGTATGCTTTGTCTGTCAATTTGTATATCTCTGTATTGCGAGGCATTTTATTATCCAACCAGCCTGCAAGTCCGGCTGACAATTTGTATAGTGCAAAACTGTGGGTGTTGTTTACAGGACCCCAAACTATAGAGGAAATGCTTTTCCCTTTAATATAGCTTATGTGTGGAAAATGTGGTATGGCTCGTTTTATCACTTTTACATCTGTAAACAAAATAAATCTTCGGCCCTCCAGCCCTAGACCTCGTCTTTCAATTTGTATATCGTGGATCTCTGAATGTTGTTTGGAGGTCACGAAAAAGTAGAAGTGCAATGGTGACCCAGTCAGCGCGCAATTCCGTGTGTCAATTTATATATCGCAGAACTCTGGGTGCTAGTTGTAGGATACAGAACAATAGAGGGTCAATTTAAAGAAAGGGGTAGTGCTCATTGGAAACGCGTGAATCCGCCAAGCTGTGTGGCAAGGCATTTTCGGAAAAAAAAAATTAAGTAACCAAGAAGAGAAACTACAGGGAATAAAAGAGTGGGAAAATAGAAAGGCAGAAGGCAACTTTCTTAAGCACGAATTGGTTTCAAAGAATCCCCATTGTTGCAAAACCATCATTTTCTACTACTTGTCAGCAAATGCATTGTTGAAGATTAGATTTTATTGCAACCTATGTGTGTAAGTATGTTCTTGATACATTCTTCCATGACTGTAACATATTAACTTAACTACTAAACTTCATTTTCTACTAATTGCCAACAAATGCTTTGTTGAAGATTAGATTTCATTGGAATGTGTGGGTGTAAGTGTGTTCTTGATACATTCTTCCATGACTACAACATATTAACTCAAGTATTAAACTTCTTGCATTATGGGTTGTTAGCATTGAAACTTTAATAATTGCATGTCTAGAAACAAGAATAACGATTTTGCTGCAAGATTGTACATTGGTATTGCTATGTTTTATCTGCATTATGAATAGAATTGAACGTTGGTTTGAAACTGTGTAATCCATTTTTTGTTTGCATAAAAGGTTGGTGGATTGACACAGTACATTGTCATATAATTGTTAGATATTCCATCTTAGAAAAAATAACCTAAGTAAACACAATATCCAAGAAGTAGGAGAGCACCAAACCATGCCAATGATAACAAGCGTTAAATCTATAAAAGAAGCAACAACAAAGAGTCCAAGGCAATTATTTTTTAATAGAAAATTCATTTAAGAAAATAAGAAAAACACCGAGTATTATACATCTATCCTTAGAAAATGGACCTAGTTCTTCGAGCCAAAACATTAAATGTATCTACGACAAACACAGGCATGAGATCCATAGTATGCAAGATCCTCACAATTTTCTCCTCGATGAATCATCCTGTGCTGAAATTGATAGTTTTCAGAAGCTTCCCATGAGGAAGAAGACAGAAAACGTTGAAGGGAAAATGGAATATCCCTTAACTGAAACCACCTTTGCATAGTTGAAAAAAATTCAGGAGCACAGGTTGCACATGCAATTTCAGAGGCCCAAATTAGTCCATTTTGGGTGGGAGGAGATGACTTTAGAAAAATGCCTTGCAGCAGTGAGAGTTTTGGACCTGATTCCTGAAGATGTTAATTGTATATCCATAGAACAGGACACTAGTCCTGCAAGTGAATAAATTTTTGGCTTGAAATATATCTCTGGGAGCATCAACAAATCATTACTTTAGAATGAAACTCTTCCCCCCTGGAATGAACTAATTTGGAACTCTGGAATTTTGATTTTCGTGCTGTAAAGCGACTATTGCATTTACCGTCAATTTCTTTTCTAAAACTCCTTTTGGTGTTGTCAAGATCGCCATCATCGAGCCAAGAAATTTCGTTCGTTATGGTTGATTTCAATTTGGGAGTAGGAGTGGGAAGAGTCTCTGCATTTCCATCATCCATTGACGTATCATTTCCCATCAGATCATCTTCTTCTGGCTCAGAATTCATGACATCAACCTCTGCGCCAACCATGAATGCAACTGGGCAGGTTCTCTGAGCAGGAAGGGTTGCCTTGGAATTATTTGTCTTGAAATATACCTCTCGGTGTACCAAGGGACTATCTCCTTTTTTTCTCCAGTGCGGATGGAGATGAGTAGTAAGAATATGCCCTGGAATAGTGGAACCGTTGGCCATTATTCCCCAATGTGTTTACTGTATATGGACAGAACTGTCGCCACAACTTAACAAGAATTCCCGTTTGCTCGAGACGGTGTTTGAAATGAAAATCGGGGTGGGATAATATAACCCTCCACAAATTATGGTTTAATGTTTATCAATGGAATATCTCCTCAAGCCTTTCACTGATCAATGAAAATCTCCAAGGTTCATGCCAAATGAGTTGTCACCATCACAACTCACTAATTTCATAATTGGAAAAAAGTGCGAAGGTGGTGGTGACGACGAAGAGAGATTAAGAATTAGAAATTTATTAAAAGCGCCAACCTGCCGGTGCACAAAAAATAGATTGCATCGTGTTTGAAATGGATACTTGGAAAGGATAACATACTTGTGCACAAATCTTAGTTTAATTCGTAGTAATGAGATATCTTCTTCGAACTTCCGGACATTAATGGCAATCTTAACGGTTCCTGCAGGATGAAGTACTAGCATTAAAGCTTAATCATTGCATATCTGGAAACAAGTATGAAGGTAGCGGTGATGGAAAATTGTGGTGAGGCACCGACCAACCCGCAAAACCGATTCCAAGAAATACTTAAGTATGGAAAGTGGTAGGGTGGGTTACAAAAGAAGAAGGGAAAAAAATATACCCAAGAGACGTGAAGGGATGATGGTCATATTTCATCTCAGTGACAGATATCGGCTGTCAATTTGTATGTCGAAGAATTTCAGCTATTGTTTGTGCGTAAGAGAACAACGGAAGCACAATGGCGAGAGGACAATTTGTATCTTGTTGAACCTGGGTTTTTGTATATAAAAGCATGAGACATTTGGAAAAAGGTCCAAGTAAACAGAAAGCGAAAGCATACAATATGAAGGGGTTTTTTTTTGCAAATTTGTAAATCGTGGAAGTCTAGGTGCTAGTTGTAGGGGGTAGAACAATGGAAACACAATGTTAAACCCGCCTATACAGGAACCCACGTTTCAAAAAGTAAAAGAAGAGAGAAAAGCTAAACTAGAAATTTTCGAAAAAATGAGTAATACACACTAAATGTGTACTATAAAGTATGAACATGAGATGTTATTGAGCATGTACGGATTCTACATCCCATACTTAGCCACTTTTTGGATTGTGAGTTCTCGAACTAGTGGGCTCTAAATTGGGCATCCATTGTTCTGTGGCCTACAAATAGCATTCAGAATTCCGCAATATACAAATTGTTCAGTGGACCTGTGGGGTGGGTTGCTCTAAATTGCACTCCTTTTGTTTCGTTTCATACAAACAATACTCAGAGTTCTGCAATATACAAATTGACAGACAGACTCCAGGGCTGGAGGCCTCGAGCATGCGATTGTCTATGGATGCTAATCCCTATTAACTATTGGACATTATCTAAAGACATTCTTTTGAATACTAAATTATTAATATTTAATATTGCTATTGTACAATTTAATTAGACAAGGAGGTTTGTACAATATGAAACAAGGAAGCGTTCGGTCGGTCGGGCTGGTGATATAAAAGTAAGTGAAATCTGAATATGTGAATACGCCAACTTCCTTACCAAGAAATTTTTCAAAAAAAAAGAGAAATATTAAAATCTATTTTTAGAAAGAACGGATATGAGATTTCATAGAGCATGTATTGTTCCCGCATTCCATACTTAAGCCAATATTTGGATCACGGGTACTCAGGCTGGTGGGCTCAAAACTGGGCCTCTATTGTTCTGTTAGCTACAAATAGCACCCAAGAGTTCCACAATATACAAATTGACAGGTGGACTTGCGGGCTCGCTCGCTCAACATTGCATTTCTATTGTTCTGTGTCATTCAAACAACACTCAGACTTCTTCCATATACAAATTTACAGATGGACTCCAGGGCTGGCGGGCCCAACCTTGCGATTGTTTACAGATGTTGATCCCTATGAACTATGTAACACTACCAAAAACATTATTTTCAAAACTAAAGTATTAATATTAAATATTGATATTGTACAATTTAATTACATAAAATTATAAAAGGATGTGAAATATCTCATTTCAAAGAAAAACCCACATATTCAGAAACTTACGTTCCAAAAATTTTGTATAATATGAAACAGGCAAGAGGTCGGTCGGGCTGCTGATATAAAAATGGGTGGAAATTTGAACACGTGTATCCTTCAAGTTCCGCACCTACAACACTTTGCAAGAAATGAGTTATACATACCAAGTATGTACTTTTATAAAGTATGGGCATGGAATTTTATAGGGCATGTACACCACCCTCATTACATACTTTGTCACTTTTTGGATCGTGGGTTCTCAGGCTAGTGAGCTCAAAATTGGACCTTTGTTGTTTCATGCCCTACAAGTAACACCAAGAGTGTCGTGATATACAAACTGACAATCGAAGCTATGGATTGGGTCCTTCAACATTGCAGTTCTATTGTTCTGTGTCTTCTAAACAATATTCGGAGGAAATGAGTAATTCATAGTAAAGATGTGATATTAAAAACTATGGACATGAGATTTTATAGAGCATGCACGGATCCCTAATTCCATACTTAGCCACTATTTGGATGGCGGATTCTTGGGCCGGTGGGTCCAAATATGGGTCTCTGTTGTTCCGTGCCCTACAAATAGCATCCACATTTCCGCAATATACAAATTCACAAGAGGACTTGCCAGCTATATGAATTTTAAGGTCCTCGTGTTCATGTCATAGCACAATTGCACTTGGGCCAATTTATATTCATTTATTACAATATCAAATGGAGAAGCGGTTGGTCAAGCTGGTGATTTAAAAGTAAGTGAAATCTGAATTCGTGAATCTGCCAACTTCTGCACCTAGAAGTTTTCCGAAAAATGAGTAATACATACTAAGTATGTACTCTTATAAACTATGGACATGAAATTTTTATAGAGCATGTACAGATTCGCCATTCCATACTTAGCCACTTTTTGGCCCGTGGGTTCTCGGGCTGGCGAGATGGAAATTGGGCCTCTATTGTTCTGTGCTCTACAAAAAGCACCCACAATTCCTCTATATACAAATTGACAAGTGGACCTATGGGTTGGCTGGCTCAACATTGCACTTCCATTGTTCTGTATCCTCCAAATAGCACTCGAAGTTCTGCGATATACAAATTGACAGATGGACTCGAGGACTGGCGGGTTCAAGTTTTCCATTTTTTACGGATGGTAATCCCTATCAACTATCTAACATATCTAAAAACATTATTTTCAATACTAAATTATTAATATTAACTATTGATATTGCATAATTTAATTAGACAAGAAAGTTTGTACAATTTGGTCGGGCGAGTGATATAAAAGTTTTCTGACAAACGAGCAATACATAGTAAACATGTACTTTTATAAATTATGGACATGAGATTTTATACAGCATATGCAGATCCCTCATTCCATACTTAGGCACTTTTTGGATCGCGGGTTCTCGGCCTGTCAGGCTCAAAATTGAGCCTCTATTGTTCCATGTCCTACAAATAGCACCCAAACTTCCGCGATATACAAATTGATAGGCGGGCTTGTGGGATGGTTGGCTCAACATTGCACTTCTATTTTCTTGTGTTCTCCAAACAAGATTCGGAGTTCCGGGACATACAAATCGACAGGACCCCACGACTGGTGGATTCAAGATTGCAATTGTTCACGGATGGTTATCCTATCTAAATTTATCTAAAAACATTATTTTCAAATACTAAATTATTAATATTAAATATTGATATTGTACAATTGAATTACATTAAATTATTAAAGGATGTTAAATCACTTATTTTTAAAAAAATGAAGGAAAGAAAATAAAGTTTTTGTAAAATTCTATCACCGCAAGCATAACAAGGACCAATTTGAATTTTAAGGGTCTCTTGTTCATATGATAGCACAATTTCACTCCGCACAGTATATATTTGTTCATTTCAAATTATTCCAGGACATTAATTTTACTGAGCTCATCGATTAAGCAACAATGCCAAAACAATGACCAATTTGAATTTTAAGGGCCTCTTCTTGATATGATAGCACAATTGCAATTCGCATAGAATATATTCATTGATTTCAAATAATTCCAGGACAATAAATTTACCAAGTTCATTGATCAACGTAATCTTCTCAAACAAGCCACATACTACATTTGTGTCACAGCGCCAAAGAAATTTTCAGGTGGATCTGCGGGCCAACTAGCTAAAAAATTCAATTATATTGTTCTGTGTCCTCCAAAGAATAGTTGGAGTTCTGCGGTATACAAATTGAGAGACGAAGCACACAACCAAGAACCAACCAAACTTCAAACAGGCCACAAGAAAATTCCCATAAGGTTCCATAGAGTAGGACCCATCGACCTTTGCACCAAACAATCTGATATACAAAGAAAAGACGTCGTCGCATTCATTTTCTCTTGCATCTGGTATATGTTCCCAGTAGAAAATAACTGGGGCCATGGGATATATGGGGTTTGTTTCCATGCTTCCCATTTTTTGGACCAAACAATCTTATGCGCGTGTAATCCCAACTAGCCAGGTTCGATGAACATTCATATGGATGTTCAAGAAATATTGCAGAGACACATGAGGTATTTTCGTTTCCTGCCAAAGTTTGATATATACATTTTTTTTCCCTTCTTCAGTCGATATGCAAAATTGCATTGTCCTCATTTAAGGTGAATTTTTTGTATATCCTAAGCTCCCACAACATGTAGAGACTGCTTGCCTTTTACTATAGATGCGTTTCATACGACAACTTTGCCAGCTTAGGAAACACATTTTGTAACAGAGGCTGCCTAATCGTATAATGCACGGTTCTGTTGCCCACGGTTCAGATGAAACCATTGATGCAATGTCCATATATATATGGACATTTTTTACCACATCGCAGACAATCAATCATATCATCACCTATCAAAGCGGAGGCAGAAGCAGGAGAGTTGCATTTTTCACATACAGGTTCAAAGGGGGTCGAGTACACATTGGCTGCAACTAAAACACCTTCAGCCTGGGAATGTGAGCATATG
>JZKD02S1953385.1:159768-185173 GCA_000966675.3 Picea glauca
AAAAATAAAAAATAAATAAACAGGCCACATAAATTCGTTGAAGGCTATTTCTATAAGCAAAGTGAGGATGATTTTGTGGATGTATATGCACAAAAGTTGTAGAGCTAGCCAAATTCTTTAGATCCTCTACTATATATGCTCACAACTCTGTTACAAACGTTGCCTGGGTTGTCCGAAAGATCCTTTCTCTAACATCCCTTTTCTTTGTTATATTTTTGAACAACATAAATGGAATCTGCCCTTTATGCAATTGTTGTTCGATTGACGAAAACAAATTTGAATACGTATTGAACAATTGTAGTTGCAACATGGAACAGTGCAATATTTTTTTAACTTACCCGAGATACATGCACATGCAAAAGTAAAGAACAAAACTAAATATGAAAAGTGGTACCATTTCCTTGTCGTTGTCCGACTCTCCATCCTTTATATGGAGAATTTGTTGTGAGCCAAGTTTTCTCGCCAATGTGACAGCTGCGTCAATTGTTACGATTGGGTAAATATCAGTGCTCTGTGCAAGCTTTTTGATATTCGAGTCCAGGAAGAAACGATATTCTGAACAAACAACAATTTTTTTTCCACAATGCTTGTTTCGTTGAGAGAAATAATTCGATCGCAATCACCATTGTCATATATTGTTTTGGGCAATATATTAAAATTTGTAATGGCTGTCCCATTACCCAACAATATCTTTTCTGCATGTTTCTGGACAAGTTGTGGAGAAACAGTCAATGTCACGGTCATCATGGCCTCCTTGTCTGTCATGTCAGCATGCATAATGGATCTACTTTTTTTTTCCTTGTCCAAGTAGGTGCTATAGACAACCATTATGTCCCTGATGAACACTTTCCCAGTTTAGCGGTTGTTCAAGCCCTCTATTGATAGTACTTTGGATGTTACAACTCCAGAACCTGGTGACAATTCTTGAACAGGAAAACTAAAGTGAATGGTAGTGTGCATTTTTTTTTATTTTCTGTATTCTTCTTTCTCTGGCATAAATCTACAAGTAGACGCATAGCTTTGATGAACTATGGAGCCATAGTTTTGGAACCACACCTCTTAGTCTGTGGAACACGTAGCACATTCATTGTCTCAATTTTACTTGTTGATACTTCTTGCGAGCTGCAAACCATCTATTGCAGATGACATCAACATATCCACCATGCCATAGATGAATATATACCCGAGGATATTTGTTTAAACATAGTAAGAGCAGAGTGTATGCATATTTACCTTTGGCCTTGTCGGTCTATTGATGTTTGGGATGACTCACTGCTCATGTCCATGTCACTAGTCCAACGTTTTCTGATGAAAGCATGTGCAGATGAACATCAGGACTAAACAAGCATATGCATTTTATAATGTCCATCGCAAGGACCAAATAACCGTAAAATTGTATGCATTTGATTTTTTTAATTAGACAAATGTTTGACAGTAAACAGGGCATGAGGGCAGGGCACCATGGCCAATCTGTATATCGTGGACCCCCGGAAGCCAGGGGAGCAATCTTCAACCTCCCAGCCCAGCACCCACAATCAAGAAAGTAGGTAACTATGGAATCAGGAAGAAGAGTGACCACAGATGTGAAACCGTTAGTCTGCCAACAGGTGCACCAAGGGATTTTCAAAAAGCACACTAAGAAGATGAATTAGAAAACAAAAGGGATAATAGAAAATGGAAAAAGTAGAAATAGGGAGGGCGGAAAGGCCCATTGCTGCCAAGACATCATTTTCAAGTCTAATATTATATTCCCCCACCCAGTTTGTATATTTAATTTACCAACACACTTGGTATACCTTTTAGAAGATTGTACCGCAGAACCCTTTGCTGCGGCACAGAACAATTCATCTCCCTATCCAAGAAACCTGTTCTTTCCAAGGAAGCAACGACGAATATGCAATGGACATGAAGGAAATTTAGTATGAAGACAAACATCTAAAAGAAAGAGAAACATGTCTATTTACCTGCGAAAGAGCCCATCGCCATCTCCAACTATTATGCTTGTTTAAATGTACCAATGCAGGGAAAAGACAATGGACATGAAGGAGGTTAGTATGCAGGAAAGCATGTAATGAAGATAACTTACCATGTAGGAAGGAACGCAACATGTACATATAATAAACTAGGTGAAAACATATACAGACCATAAATGAAATACAAAACAACACAATGTGAAATAACACTACAAGCATGCACCTTTCTATATCCTCTTCAATCGATGCAGTCAAGACTCCCTTGTTTTCTCCAGATATTCTGTTTGTTTGAATGTGGGAATGCAAAAAATACAATGAACATGAATAGAAACTGGTAAATATGTACATAGAGTAAAATAGACTCAACGAATAGTCTAGAATATAGGAAGAAAGATGAGCCTTTTCGCTTCTCTATCCATGGCTGTAAACGTGTAATTTTTGTTTTCCCTACCCAAAAGATATTACAAGCCACAAAATATCACACAATTGCATGGCCATAGCTAAACGTTTTTTGGTTTTCCATGGAAAATTATTCAGATATGTTTCCACCGATGGAAATACATGTTCTTTATCCTCTACATAGATTGTTGTGCCCACGATACAAGTTTTTGGTTTTCCGTGGAAAACTACCGAGACATGCTTCCAAACATCCAAATATAATCTTGTAGAATCTTTGTTGTACATATCATACCTCAAGCACAACACAAATTGTATCATGTGCACATCAGTCTGTGTAGAGGAGAAAGAACATGTAATGTCATATCGACACATCTAACCATACATGGTCTATAAATGTAGCTTGCATATGCTTTATTCTAACAAAAAAACAACCGATATTGCAATTTCACATGTAATCCTTGAACAATTTTGCATGTAACTATTTTCTTTCATGGCATCACTGAAGCACCAACACAATATCACAAAATAACAGATATTGACCTCGGAAGAGAGGGAAAATAACACAACTACATGTCGAATCCTGGGTGTAGGGGTCGAACATCGTAAAGCACCCTCCAAAAAAATAATAATCCAAAAGAAAAAAAAGAAAAAAATCTCCATCCATTGCTGGTAGAACTCGACCCTGCAAGGCCGAATCAAACAAAAGAAAACAACAAGCACCAGATAGCGAGAAATCACGAACAAGCCGAACTGCACCCCTAATTCCCTAAAGCGTAAACCTAAGCCAAACAAACAGAACCAACAACCCACAAAACAACAAACCAACAAGAACCACCGAGCCAAAAAACAACATATGTATCTCCAACGATTATGAAACTATAGCCCAAGCACGGAAGGAACCAGAAACATACGAGGACCATGCCACTACAAATAAGCAAACATTCTTAGTTGCAGACTACAAACACTGAACAACAAACAAGGAATATAAAATGAAACTATGGCATCGAAACTTACTCTAAAACAATGAAATGCAGAAGCGCAGGTCGAATCATGAACGAAACAATAATAAGTAGCAACCAAGAAACCAGCTAATGCAGACCCCCTACCTTCGAAGGGTCTACGAACTCCCAGTCTCTGAATCGCTCTATTTCCTGAGCCAAAATGGCTCTTCGGGCTCCTCCTGGAACCCTTTGAACGAATTCACAGGCCCCTCTCTCTGGTTTGCCTGTGCAACCAAGCACTAGGATGACACTCCCTTCACTCCTCGTGACCGTAGGCATGGCCACAAGTTTAGCCCACAAGGTGCATTGTGTTTCGCGATATCGGGGATACCAATACTGCATGCCTTGTTCCTCTGAATCCTGAAACCCCGGAAAGTCTGATGGAGGTTAACTCCTCCCACTTTCCCAATTCACGTGACCAAACGCTGGTGACCAGAAGCTTCAACACAAGCGCGTCTGGTTCCTCCAAGTCCCAATCGTCGAAATCGTGATGGCGCAAGATCCATGACCCAGATCTCCCCTTGGACGACGGCTACAATTATTTTGGCGTTTTGTGTTTCACAACTTCACATCCTACGAAGTCTGTTCATTCCTCCTCCCAGTTGCCGATATGTTGAAAAACTCCCCGTCGCAGATCGATGACTCTAAGCCTCTGAAGATCCGATGGTCTGGATCCTTTCATGATTTTGTGGGTCAAGAGTCCCAACTCTTGCCCTTTGTATCCCCGGTCGCCAAAATCGCGAAAAGGAACCAACGGCCTAGATCTATTGGGGTCAGATGGTTTTTATTCCTCCTGGGGTTCAAGCGTTGAAAGGTCTCTCTGCTAACATGTTTGCAAGTCCTCTCGATTCAATGACTCACGGGATTTCATGTCCCTCCCCGAAATATCTCCACCATCCGTTCAGGTCCTCATGGGTCTTTCCTCCTAGGCATACACAATGTTGAAATTTCCGTGCCTGCCTCACATCAGACGGCCATTGACTCTCACTGCGATCTGATGGTCAATAGTGCTCCTCCTCCTAAGCTTTTTAATCTTTCAGAATTAGAAGAATTTTCTAAGTCCCCAAAGGTTTTGATCTTCGCTCCTCCTGGGGAATGGGTTCTGGGATCTTCGATAACACTTCCTAAAGTGGTATCCCTCTTGAGCTTCGCCTGGTGAAAACTCTTATTTCTGTGCACTCCTTCCTTCTAGGGGATCTCAATAACTCAGACCCAAGGGATTTCTCACAGAGAAATTCCTCCTGGCCTCCTAGCATTCTCTTCTTTCTCGATGCACACCTTGCAGATCTTCAATGAAGAGAAACAATTGAAACTGGAAACTAACAGTCACAGTTCCCTCCTCTCCTATATAGGTTCATTCACTTTCTCCCAAACACAAAAATAACGGAGATTTCAAACATAGTTCACGCACCATGCATTTGGATCAGTTTTTCCTCTGTTATATTCACGAGTGCCAAAATGGATACCAAACATATTCTGATTACAAAAAAATGGCTTTGAAAGCTTGAGGCTTCTGCTAACTTGCAGTCCCTTTTCACTATTCTCCCCTATCTTGCAGCTAACCCCATCTAGGCATACAAACTTCTACTTAACTCAAAAATATTTCTAGGGTTTCCCCTGGCTACTTTCCTACTCTAAAATTCATCCTATGCTATCTTAGTCCAGTCGCACCTCAGAGTTGTAGTGGAAACTCCTAATCCACTTGCGATTTTCAAAACGTGCCTCAAAGGGTAAAATTCGACACTAGTTCAAGCGTGCCTCCAAAGGTAAATTCTGGCACTGAGTTAAGGCGGATTTCAAAATCGACTGCAACTACTAACGTTGAAGTTTTGGAAGAAATCCCACGTGCTGAGTGGTCCTGCCTCTGCGTGCTTTCCAACAATGCTCCTGCATCATACTCCCCTTGAAAAAATTTCATGGACTCCTGTCCATGAGCTCCTCTACTGATGAACCCTAATTTTGGATAGCATCTTTGTTTTCCCAACTGGCATCTTCGATTGGGTGTCCCTTCCATTTGACCAGATACTCAAAATAGGTTTTCCTTCTGGTCTTCTTGCCAATCCTTTGATCAACAATTTTCTCCATCTGCAACTTTTCTGCCACAGGCATCTATTTCTCCCATTGAATCTTTCCTTGAGATTCTGACCCTTCTGTGTCATATTTCCTGTAAGGATACAGGTCTAAAACATTGAATATGGGCGAAATTCCCACACCATCTGGCAGCTCAATATCATAGGCTTTTTCATCAAACTTCCTCAAGATCTTATAGGGTCCTATCTTTTTCATCTTCAACTTGGTGTATGTTCCCCTAGGGAACCTTTCCTTCCTGATATGTGCTAAAACCTGATCTCCTACTTCAAATTGAATTTCCCTGCGATGTTGATTAGCTCTATTCTTGTATTTCTGGTTAGAACTCTCCAACTGTGCTTTGATCTAGCTATGGATTTTCTCCATCTCCGCAGCAAAATCCTCTGCTCCAGCGCTCTTGATCTCACCCTATTCCAAGTATCTCAACTTAGATACTCCCCTTGGTTGCATTCCATATAGTATTTGCAATGGGCTCCTTCCATTTCTTTCGTTTGGTGAATCGTTGTATGCAAATTCTTCTTGTTGCAGAATCTGATCCCACTGGTTATGATGTTCGGTAACTAGACTCCTTAATCAATTCCCCAAACTTCTATTTACCACTTCAGTCTTCCCATCTGTCTGAGGGTGATAAGATGAGATGAAGGACAAATCCATCCCCATCTTCTTCCACATCGTCCTCCAAAAGTGACCAACAAATTTGGTTTCTCTGTCTGAGACAATGCTCCTGGGTAGGCCATGAAGTCTCACAACTTCTTTGAAAAACATATTTGCAATGCATTGTGTCATTGACCTTCTGGCATGGGATGGAATGTTCCATATTTGAAAATCTATCCACCACCACAAATATGGAATCGAATCCTCTTTGTGTTCTTGGCAATCCCAACACAAAATCCATGCTTATTGCATTCCAAGGCCTCTCTGGTATTGGTAATGGTTGATACAACCCAATGTTCTGTCTTTTCCCCTTTGCATGTTGGAAGATTCTACATTTGTTCACAAAATTTATCACCTTTGTTCTCATACCTAGCCAATAGTATGAGTTTCTCAACTGTGCAAACATTTTATCATGCCCGAAATGTCCAGCCAATCCTCCACTGTGCTTTTCCTTCAGAAGATTATCTCTTATTGAGAATTTTGGTATGCACAACTGATTTCCACTGAACAATAGTCCTTCCTGAATCATGTATTTTGTCCACTGACTTCTATCTCTCAACATAGGGTTAGCACATGCTTCATATGCCTGCTTGAAATATGCATCATCAATATACATGTCCTTAAGGTGTTCAAACCCCAAGGTCTTCACCTAGAATTCCTGCATGATCAAACGTTTCCTTCTTAATGCATCAACAAACTTGTTAGCATTCCTAACAATATGTTTTATGACAAAAGTGAAATTTTTCATAAATTCAACCCATATTGCATGCCTCTGATTCAGTTTTTCCTGTCTGGTTATGAATTGTAAATCTTGGTTATCATTATACAAGACAAACTCTTGTGGGACAAGATAATGCCTCCATTTCTTCAATGCTTGAATTATGGCATAGAACTCCTTGTCATATGTGGAGTATTTCTTCTTAGTCTCATTCAGATTCTCGCTAAAATAGGCAACAGGTCTGTTATCTTGACTCAAAACTGCTCCTATTGCAACTCCACTTGCATCACATCTTACCTTAAATGTCTTCTCAAAATTCAGCAAGATCAGAATTGGTCGTTCTGTTATCTTCTCCTTCAGTATATTGAAGCTCCTTTCGGCCTCCTCTTTCCTTTTAAAGGAAGTGTGCCACTTCTTCACTGTATCCATCATTGGCGCACAAATTCCACTGAATTCTATAATGAACTTCCTATAGAAGTTCATTAATCCATGGAATCTCCTTACCTCGAACATGCTTCTTGGTGACGACCATTCTCTGATCGCTTTCACCTTCTTTGGATCCATCTTCAGTTCATTCGAAGAGATCACGAAACCCAAATAAATGATTTATGTCTTCATAAAAGAGGACTTCTTCAAATTGATCAGCAACTTCACCTATTGTAGCCTCCTCATTACTAGCATTAGGTGCCTCAAATGCTCCTCTTTAGTCCTGCTAAAGATCAGTATATCGTCCAGATATACAACCATGAACTTTCCAATGAAATCTTTCAAAATTTCATTCATCAACCTCATAAAAGTACTCGGGGCATTTGTTAAGCCAAATGGCATAGCCAACCACTCATATAGACCTTTGTTTTTCTTAAAGGTTGTTTTCCATTCATCATCTTCTCTCATCCTCATCTGATGATATCCACTTTTCAGATCTATCTTAGAAAAGAAATTTGCTCCACTTAAGAAATCCATTAAATCATCCATTCTTGTTAAAGGAAATTTGCACCTGATGGTGATCTTGTTGATGGCTCTCAAGTCTATGCACATTCTCCATCCTCCATCTTTCTTTGGGCTCAACACAGTTGGTACTACACATGGGCTCAAACTTTCTCTGGCCAAACCTTTGTCTAGCAATTCTTGGACTTGGTTCTTCACCTCCTCATTCTATCGAGGTGTTAATTTGTACACTACTTTGTTCGATAGACTTGCTCCTGGTATCAAGTCGATATGATGACTGATACTCTTGATGGGAGGCAATGAGTTTGGCATCTCATCCACCACTATATCAAAAAAATTATCCAACAGCTCCTGAACTTCTTCAGGAAAATCATCCATTGATGTACTCGTAAGGATGACTTTGGGCTTCCTCACCACAACGAACTGGATCTCCTGTTCTTCCATGACTTCTTTCAGGAGTTCCTTCCCAGTCATGAGAAGTATGCTTGTGTTGGCTTCCTCCTTTACTCTCTTCTCCTCCATTGGTAGCAACATATGCATCCTACCATTCTTCTCTAATGTATATGTGTTTTTACTCCCATCATGAATGACATTTCTGTCAAACTACCATGGTATTCCCAATAGATTATGGCATACGTCCATGAGGATTACATCACATAGGATTTCATCTTTATAACCTCCTATCTTCATTTCAACTAGGCATTGTTTAGTAATCATTACTTGGTGTCCTTTTTGCAACCATGAGACCCTGTATGGTTTTGGATGTGCAATTGTCTTCAGCTCCAAATTCTCCACCATATCCGTGGATACTAGGTTGTTAGTGCTCCCATTGTCAATGATCACCTTGCATACTTTGTCCTTAGTCTTGCAAGCTGTCCTGAGGAGACTGTTTCTCTGCATTGGCTTTTCAATTTCTGCCTCTGGTTTCAAGAGAACTTTTCTCAACATTAGGGATGCTCCATCCTTTGCTCCCTCTACTTCAACATTTCTTTGCTGGGATTTTGAGATGTGAGATTCTCCTCCTTCCTTCTTCTTCTCAGGACATTCCTAAGACATGTGTCCTATCTTTCCACAGGAATAACATCTTTCTCCTCCTTTGCCTCTTCCTCTAGAAGAGTTTCTTCCACCACCCTGTCTTTCTCGTGAACTTCCTCCTCGTTCTGAATGATTGTGTGGTTTCCCAGTCTCATCCTTAGACTGTGTGTTCTGTCGCAGTTAAACCCCTTGGTCTTGCTTGAGACCAAGATTTTACCTCTTCCTCACTGACTTTGTTTTTTGGTCAGCTTCTCCTCTACCTTCAGTGCAAACTGATAAGCATCCTCCACGATTCTGACTGACATCATGCTGATCTCGTCCTAGATCTCATATCTCAATCCATTTATATATCTGGGTAATTTCTCTTCATCTCTCTCCCATTGTCCAGTTCTGATGTTCATCCTGTAGAACTCCTCGATGTACTTATTAACTGTCATCCCTTTCTGTCTCAGGTTCTGCATCTTCCTGAACATATTTATTTGATAATCTTTGGGAATGAACTTAGCCTTCAGCTTGGCTACCATTCTGTCCCAACTCTTTATCCTCTGTTTTCCTTTGCTTCTTCTTTCAGCCTGTAGTTCAACCCACCATAGCGCTGCATGTACTTTTAACTTGGTGACTGCCTGATTCACCTTCTTCTCCTCATCAACGTCTTCATAATTGAAGTGTCTATCCATGGATCTTATCCAATCCAATAGTTCTTCAACATCTAGGTTTCCCTCATACATGGGAACCTCTATCTTAGCTCTGCCTCCCAGTCTGGCAACCGCTTTCAACAAACGTTCCTCTATAGCATCTTCTCCTACAACTTCTTCAACTTCAACCTCTTCACTTTTTGCTTCGCTAACGTCTCCAGCGTCAGGTGTTCTTCTCTACACTGCTTCCATTGTTTCCAATATGGCGCGAAGTTCTCACATCTCCCTCTCTACAACACAGTTGGATAAAGGTGCCTCTCATCTCCTTGGTGGCATTGTGTTGACTGATTGTCACACATAGAGTACAACTTCGAGTTCTTTGTATCTTCCTCTTTCTCTTTCGCTTGAAGTCTACAAACAAAGAACAATCAGCTCTGCTACCACTTGATGAATACCCCCTACCTTCAAAAGGTCTACGACCTCCCGGTCTCTGGATCGCTCTATTTCCTGAGCCAAAATGTCTCTTCAAGATCCTCTTGGAACCCTTTGAACGAATTCACAGGCCCCTCTCTCTAGTTTTCCCATGCAACCAAGCACTAGGCTCACGCTCCCTCCACTCCTCGTGACTGTAGGAACGACCATGGGTTTAGCCCACAAGGTGCATCGCATTTCGCGATACCGGGGTTACCAATACTGAATGCCTCATTCCTCTGAATCCCGAAACCTTGAAAAGGCTAACGGAGGTTAACTCCTCCCCCTTTCCCAATTCATGTGACCACACACCAGTGACCATGAGATTCCCCACAAGTGCATCTAGTTCCTCCAAGTCTCGATCATCGAAATCAATATGGCACGAGATCCACGACCCAGATCTCCCCTTGGCCGACGACTATGATTATTTTGGCGTTTCGCGTTTCGTGACTTTGAACCCTACGAAGTCTGTTCTCTCCTCCTCCTGGTTGTCGATATGCCAAAAAACTGCCCATCGCAGATCGATGACTATAAGCCTCTGAGGATCCGATGGTCTAGATCCTTTGGGGATTTCATGGGTCAAGAGTCTCGGCTCTTGCCCTTTGTATCCTTGGTCGTTGAAATCATGAAAAGGAACCAACGACCCAGATCTATTGGGGTCAGACGGTTTCTATTCCTCCTGGGGTTCAAGCATTGAAAGGTCTCTCTGCTAACATGTTCGCAAGTCCTCTCGATCCAATGGCTCACGGGATTTCGCATCCCTCCTCGAAAGCTCTCCACCGTTCATTCAAGTCCTCGTGGGTCTTTCCTCCTGGGCATACACAATGTTGAAATTTGCGTGCTTGTCTCACATCAGACGACCATTGACTCTCACCGCGATCTGACGGTCAATAGTGCTCCTCCTCCTGATCTTTTTAATCTTTCAGACTTAGAAGAATTTTCTAAGTCCCCCAAGGTTTCGACCTTCACTCCTCTTGGGGAATGGGTTCTGGGATCTTCGATAACACTTCTTGAAGTGTTATTCCTCCTGAGATTTTCCTGGTGAAAAATTTGATTTCCCGCACACTCCTTGTGTCTAGGGGATCTTGATAACTCATACCCAAGGGATTTCTCACAGAGAAATTCCTCCCGACCTCCTAGCATTCTCTTCTTGCTCGATGCACACCTTGCAGAGATTCAATGAAGAGAAACAATTGAAAATAGAAACTAACAGTCACAGTTCCCTCCTCTCCTACAAAGGTTATTTCACTTGCTCCCAAACACAAAAATAACAGAGATTTCAAACACAGTTCACGCACCATGCATTTGGATCAGTTTTTCCTCCATTATATTCACGAGTGCCAAAACGGCTACCAAACATATTCGGATTACAAAAAAATGGCTTTGAAATCTTGAGGCTTCTGCTAACTTGCAGTCCCTTTACACTATTCTCCCCTATCTTGCAGCTAACCCCATCTAGGCGTACAATATTCTACTTAACTCAAAACGATTTCTAGGGTTTCCCCTAGCTACTTGCCTACTCTAAAATTCATCCTATGTATCTTAGTCCAGTCGCACTTCAGAGCCGTAGTGGAAACTCCTGCTCCACTTGCAATTTTCAAAACGTGCCTCAAAGGGTAAAATTCGACACTAGTTCAAGCATGCCTCCAAAGGTAAATTTTGGCGCTAAGTTGAGGTGGATTTCAAAATTGGCTGCAACTATTAAAGTTGAAGTTCTGGAAGAACTCCCACGTGTTGAGTGGTCCTGCCTCTGCATGCTTGCCAACGATGCTCCTGCATCACTAGCAAAGAAGAAGCACTCACCGAACTAGTAAACAATTTATGTAGCTTCAACGATAACGAAATTGCATTGCAAATGTAGAAGAAGGATGAGACATAGAATGGTTGTTGAACTGGATGTGGACAAACAAGACTGTGCAAATTCACTGTAATTGTATGGAAAATTTTGAGGAAAAATGTACTCCAAGAAGCGTATTTACATAAACATTTAAGGTTGTCAGGATGTCTAAGGCCCTCGTGGTATGAAAACATTTAAGTTGTCAGGCCTCTTGGAGGATGTCGCCTCCTGTAAACATATAATCTTTCAGGACTATTGAGGCATCTCGAAAAAAGTGTCAATACATTTCAACAAAAATACATCCGGCAAGGATGTTATAAACTTCTAAATTCTCAATCACTATAAAATCTTGGATATCAAAACATTTCAATATGATTAGTACATATCAAAACTTTGGAATATATTCAGCGAGTAGAAAATGCTAATACAAACATTCGAACTAATGCTAGCATTAATCCATCTACAAGCAATATACAGAAAAAATATATGATTCAAAAAGACTGTATACAAGAAAAAGTTTGAATATGTTGTCATATAAAACATTGGGAATAGCGAAGCCGGCAATAACACCTCTAATCTCTTATCCAATCAGATCAGTTCATATATGGTACATATATGGCAGGCTAGAAATTGGGCCTCTATTGTTCCATGCTCTACAAAAAGCACCCACAATTCCGCGATATACAAATTGACAAGCAGACTTGTGGGCTGTCTGGCTCAAGATTGCACTTCCATTGTTTTGTGTCCTCCAAATAGCACTCAGATTTCTGCGATATACAAATTGAAAAATGGACTCGAGGACTGGAGGGTTCAAGTTTTCCATTGTTTACAGACGATAATCCCTATCAACTATCTAACATATCTAAAAACATTATTTTCAATACTAAATTATTAATATTAACTATTGATATTGCATAATTTAATTAGACAAGAAAGTTTGTACAATTTGGTCAGGCAAGTGATATAAAAGTTTTCCGACAAAATAGCAATACATAGTAAACATGTACTTTTATAAATTATGGACATGATATTTTATACAACATATGCGGATCTCTCATTCCATACTTAGGCACATTTTGGATCGCGGGTTCTCGGCCTGGCGGGCTCAAAATTGAGCCTCTATTGTTCTGTGTCCTAAAAATACCACCCAGACTTCCGTGATATACAAATTGACAGTCAGACTTGCGGGCTGGTTGGCTCAACATTGCACTTCTATTGTCCCATGTCCTCCAAACAACACTCGGAGTTCCGGGACATACAAATTGACAGGACCCCACGATTGGCGGATTCAAGATTGCAATTGTTTACAGATGGTCATCCTATCTAACTTTATCTAAAAAAATTATTTTCAAGTACTAAATTATTAATATTAAATATTGATATTGTACAATTGAATTACATTAAATTATTAAAGGATGTTAAATCGCTTATCTTTAAAAAAATGAAGGAAATAAAAGAAAGTTTTTTTAAAATTCTATCACCGCAAGCATAACAAGGACCAATTTGAATTTTAAGGGCCTCTTGTTCATATGATAGCACAATTGCACTCTGCACAATATATATTCGTTCATTTCAAATTATTTCAGGACATTAATTTTACCGAGTTCATCGATTAAGCAAAAATGCCAAAACAACGACCAATTTGAATTGTAAGGGCCTCTTCTTGATATGATAACACAATTTCACTTCGCACAGTAAATATTTGTTGATTTCAAATAATTCCAGGAAAATAATTTTACCAATTTCATCGATCAACGTAATCTACTAAAACAAGCCACATACTACATTTGTGTCACAACACCATCAAAATTTTCAGGCAGATCCGCGGGCCAACTGGCTAAAAAATTCAATTATATTATTCTGTGTCCTCCAAACAATAGTTGGATTTCCACGGTACACAAATTGAGAGAGGAAGCACACAACCAAAAACCAACCAAACTTCAAATAGATCGCAAGCAAGTTCCCAGAAGGTTCCATAGAGCAGGGCCCATTGACCTTTGCACCAAACAATTTGATATACAAAGAAAAGACGTTGTCGCATTCGTTTTCTCTTGCATCTGGTATATGTTCCTAGTAGAAAATAAATGAGGCCATGGGATATATGGGGTTTGCTGCCATGCTTCCCATTTTTTGGACCGAACAATCTTATGCATGTGAAATCTCAACTAGCCAAGTTCGACGAACATTCATCTAGATGTTCAAGAAATATTGCATATACACAAGAGGTATTTTCGTTTCCTGCCAAAGTTTGATATATATTTTTGTTTTCCCTTCTTCAGCTGATATGCAAAATTGCATTGTCCTCATTTAAGGTGAATCTGTTGTGTATCTGAAGCTCCTGCAGCATGTAGACACTACTTGCCTTTTTCTGTAGATACATTTCATATGACAACTCTGCCAACTTAGGAAGCACATTTTGTAACAGAGGTTGCCTAATCGTATAATGCATGGTTGTGTTTCCCATGGCTCAAATGACACCATTGACGCAATGTCCATATATATATGGACATTTTTCACTACATTGCAAACAATCAATCGTATCATCACTTATCAAAGCGGAGGCAGAAGTAGGAGAGTTGCATTTTGCACATACAGGTTCAAAGGGGATCGAGTACACATTAGTTGCAACTAAAACACCTTCAACCTAGGAACGTGGGCATAGGAATTAATACATTGAACAATATAATACACAACTGCACCCCCCCCCCTCCCCTTAAAAATATAAAATAAAATTAAACAGGCCGCAGAAATTCGTTGAAGGTTATTTCTATAAGCAAAGTGAGGATGATTTTGTGGATGTATATGCACAACACTTGTAGAGCTAGCTAGATTCTTCAGATCCTATACTATATCTTCTCGCAACTCTGTTACAAACGTTGCCTAGGTTGTCCGAAATATCCTTTCTCTAACATCCCTTTTCTTTGTTATATTTTTGAAGAGCATAAGTGGAATCTGCTCTTTATGCAATTGTTGTTCAATTGACGAAAACAAATTTGAATATGTATCGAACAATTGTAGCTGCAACATGGAACAATGCAATATTTGTGTAACTTACCTGAGATACATGCACATGCAAAAGTAAAGGACAAAAGTGAATATGAAAAGCAGTACCATTGTCTTGTCGTTGTCAGACTCTCCATCCTTTATATGGAGAATGTGTTGCGAGCCAAGTTTTCTCGCCAATATGATAGCTGCGCCAATCATTCTGATTGGGTAAATATCAGTGCTTTGTGCAAGTTGACTGATAGTCGAGTCCAAGACGAAACAATATTCTGAACAGACAGTGGAATTTTTTTCCACAATACTTGTTTTGTTGAGAGAAATAATTCGATCGCAATCACCACGGTCATATACTATTTTGGGAAATATATTAAAATTTGTAATGGATATCCCATTACCCGACAATATCGTTTCTGCATGTTTCTGGACAAGTTGTGGAGGAACAGTTAGTGTCACTGTCATCATGGCCTCCTTGTTTGTCAAGTCAGCACGCATAATGGATCTACTTTTGTTTGCCTTGTCCAAGTAGGTGCTATAGATGACCATTATGTCCCCGATGAACACTTGTCCAGTTCGGCGGTTGTTCAAGCCCTCTATTGATAGTACTTTGGATGTTACAACTCTAGACCTGGTGACAATTTTTGAACAGGAAAACTAAAGTGAATGGTAGTGTGCATTTTTATTTATTTATTTCTGTATTCATCTTTCACTGGCATAAATATACAAGTAGATGCATATCTTTGATGAGCTATGGAGCCAGAGTTTTGTAACCACACCTCTTAGTTTGCGGAACATGCAACACGTTCTGCATCTCACTTGTACTTGTTGATACTTCTTGTGAGCTACAAACCATGTATTGAGGATGACATCAGCATATCCACCATGCCATAGATGAATATATACCTGAGGATATTTGCTTAGTAAACATAGTAAGAGTAGAGTGTATGCATATTTACCTTTGGCCTTGTCGGTCTACTGATGTCTGGGATGACTGACTACTCATGCCCATGTCACTAGTCCAACTTTTTCTGATGCAAGCATGTGCAGTTGAACATTAGGACTAAACAAGCATATGCATTGTATACTGTCTATCGCAAGGACCAAATAACCGTAAAATTGTATGCATCTGATTTTTTTAACTGGACAAATATTTGACAGTAAACAGGGCATGAGGGCAGGGCACCATGGCCAATCTGTATATCGCGGACCCTCGGAAGCTAGGGGAGCAATCTTTAACCTACCAGCCTGGCACCCCCAATCGAGATAGTAGGTAACTATGGAATCACGTAGAAGCATGGCCACAAATGTGAAACCTCTAGTCCGCCAATAGGCACACCAATGCATTTTCAGAAAGCACACTAAGCAGATGAATTAGAAAACAAAAGGGATAATAGAAAATGGAAAAAGTAGAAATAGGGTGGGAAGAAAGGCCCATTGTTGCCAAGCCATCATTTTCAAGTCTAATATTATATGCCCCCACCCAATTTTGTATATTTAATTTACCAACACACTTGGTATACCTTTTAGAAGATTGTACCACAGAACCCTCTACTGCTGCACAAAACAATTCATCTCCCTGTCCAAGCAACCTGTTCTTTCTAAGGCAACAACACCGAATATGCAATGGACATGAAGACAAGTTAGTATGAATACAGACATCTAAAAGAAAGAGAAACATGTCTATTTACCTGCCAAAGATCCCATCGCCATCTCCAACTATTCTATTTGTTTAAATGCAGCGAAAAGACAACGAACATGAAGCAGGTTAGTATGCAGGAAGGCATGTAGTCAAGATAACTTACCATGTAGGAAGGCACACAACATGTACATATAATAAAATAGGTGAACACATATACAGACCATAAATGAAATACAAAACAACGCAATATGAAATAACAGTATAAGCATGCACCTTTCTATATCCTCTTCAATCGATGCAGTCAAGACTCCCTCATTCTCTCCAACTATTATGTTTGTTTGAATCTAGGAATGCACAAAATACAATGAACATGAATAGAAGCTGGTAAATATGTACATAGAGTAAAATAGACTCAACGAACAGTCTAGAAGATAGGCATAAACATGGACCTTTGTGCTTCTCCATCCATGACTGTAAACGTGTAATTTTTTTTCCCTTCCCAAAAGATATTACAAGCCACAAAATATCACGCAATTGCATGGCCGTAGCTAAACGATTTATGGTTTTCTGCGGAAAATTATTCAGATATGCTTCCACCGATGGAAATACATGTTCTTTATCCTCTACACAGATTGTTGTGTCCACGATACAAGCTTTTGGTTTTCCATGGAAAACTACCCAGACATGCTTCCAAACATCCAAATATAATCTTGCAGAATCTTTGTTGTACATATCATACCTCAAGCACAACACAAATTGTATCGTGCGCACACCAGTCTGTGTAGAGGAGAAAGAACATGTAATGTCACATCGACACATCTGACCATACATGGTCTATAAATGTAGCCTTCATATGCTCTATTCTAACAAAAAAACAACGGATATTGCAATTTCACATGTAATCCTTGAACAATTTTGCATGTAACTATTTTCTTTCATGGCAGCACTGAAGCACTAGCAAAATCTCACAGAAAAATAGATATCGACCTCGAAATACAGGGGAAATAATATAATTGCATGTCGACTCCTGGTTGCAGGGGATGAACACCGTAAAGCACCCCAAAAAACAATAATAATCCAGAAAAAAAAAAGAAAAAAAAAAAGCTCCAACCACCGCTACTGGACCCCAACCCTGCAAGGCCGAATCAAATAAAAGAAAACAACAAGCACAAGACAATGAGAAAGCACAAACATGCCGAACTTCACCCCCAAGGCCCCAAAGCATAAACCCAAGCCAAACAAACAGAACCAACAACCCACGAACCAACGAACTAGGAAGAACCACTGAGCTAGCAAACAACATATGTATCTCCAACGATTACCAAATTGCAACCCAAGCACAGAAGGAACCGAAAACATACGAGGACCATGCCACTACAAATAAGCAAACATTCTTACTTGCAGACTGCAAACACTGCACAACAAACAAGGAATAGAAAATGAAACTATGGCATCGAAAATTACTCTAAAAATCTTTAATGCAAAAGCGCAGGTCGACTCACGAACGAAACAACAATAAACAACAACCGAGAAAACAACGAAGAAGAAGCACTCACTGAACCAGTAAACAATGTATGTAGCTTCAACGATAACGAAATTGCATTATAAAGGTAGAAGAAGGATGAAACATAGAATGGTTGTTGAATTGGCGGTGGACAAACAAGACTGTGCAAATTCACTGTAACTGTATGGAAAATTTCGAGGAAAAATGTACTCCGAGAAGCATATTTACATAAACATTTAAGGCTGTCAGGCTGTCTAAGGACCTCGCGGTATGCAAACATTTAAGTTGTCAGGCCTGTTGGAGGGCGTCACCTCATGTAAACATTTAAGCTATCAGGCCTATTGAGGCATCTCGAAAAAAGTGTCAATACATTTCAACAAAAATGCATCCGACAAGGACGTTATAAACTTTGGAATTCTCAATCACTATAAAGCTTGGATATCAAAACATTTCAATTTGCTTAGTACATATCAAAACTTTGGAATATATTCAGCTAGCAGAAAATGCTAATACAAACATTCGAACTAATGCTAGCATTAATCCAGCTACAAGCAATATATAGGAAAAATATATGATTCAAAAGACTGTATACGAGAATTTTTTTGGATATGTTGCCATATAAAACATTGGGAATAGTGAAGCTGGCAATAACACTCCCAATCTCTTATCCAATCAGATCAGTACATCTATGGTACTTTTTATTATATAAAAATATATGCTTTTAATTCCCTAGCTCCAACAATAAGTATTATGTAAAAATTTATGATCAAAGGACAAACTAATATGTAGTCAGATACAAATGCAAAAGTATAGTAACCATTTAAAATTGCATATCAATAATTAAAAATATTAACAATTCAATTATATATATTTAAATAGATAAAATATGAATAGGGTTTGTTTGATTGAATTACATATGACTAAGAAATAAATCATTCCTCAATTACCAATAAAGAGAAGGCATTAACTTTGTTTATTGACTTAGTTACTAGAGGTGTTATTTCGTTAGATTACATATGATTTTTTAAAAGTCATTTTTTGTATTGATTAACTTAGTTACCCATTGATTATTCTATTAATTAACTTAATTATCATGGTTAGAATTTCAAATATCATTATTATTATATGTTTTATCGCTATTTTTTAAATTGGTAAATGGAATGCGTGTGAATGCAATGGTTAAATTTAAAGGAAATTTTGGTATTAATGATTGACAAAATCTCTATATTATTACTTTCATTTTGCTTTAAAGTCTTCCCTTACATTTTAATAGTTAGGTGTCCACTCAATTGTAGCCTTTTCATTTTGCTTTAAAGTCTTCCCTTACATTTTAATAGTTAGGTGTCCATTCAACTGTAGCCTTTTCATTTTGCTTTAATATCTTCCCTTACATTTTAATAGTTAGGTGTCCACTCAATTGTAGCCTTTACCTTTAATGATTAGGTGTTGACTTGAGGAAAGACTTTGCATGCAGTGGTTAAATGCTTTGTTCTAACAAATTCATTTTGCATATTACTATGAGGTGTTAAACTCCCCACTTTTGTTTAAAATGTTTTTGTTTTTATTATAAATTCAAAATATTTAAATACTATTTGAAAACCACCCTAATATTTATAATAAATAAATCGTACTTTCCCACCAACATCCCAGAAAGCGTCCAAGAACAATCAACGAGTGCCATTCTTAAAAAAACATCCAACAACAATCGACAAATATGTTACATCATACTTTGCCCTACTTGGTGGCATGTTGAAGTCGTGGTTTGCCCTGCTGGCTGAAATGGGCAGTGAAAATTGGTTGGTCCAAAATAACAGGAATAGTTTGCCGGAGAGGCGGCATAGAGAGGAAAACAGAGTATCATATTAAGAAGAGAAACAAAGTGGAAGATGAAACACAGTGGGAAAGAAAAGCAAAGGAGATTGAGATTGAGATTGACGGTGGAACTTTATAGGCAAAATATTTGTTGGAAAATATGATTATCATATTTTTTTTAATTTTTTTTACGAGTTTTTGTTTAAAATTCAATAAAATTTAAAAGTATAGATAGAATTGCAGATTTCAGTAATTGAAATTATATGTTCTATATGTTTTGAAATATTTGAAGATGTTGAATCCAATTATATATTAAAAACACAATTTAAATAATTTAAATAATGTAAATTTAAGATTTCACTAATAATTAATTTAAACAATATAAATACTCTATAGAAAATTAAATATATTTATATACTAAAAATTAAATATATTAAAAACTATTCTGACATTGATATTCATGTTCTATAAGGAGAAAATTAAATATATATAAAACGATTCACAATCATATTCATGCTCTTATGGAGAAAATTAAATATATATAAGCCTAATCATGTTCATACACAACGATTTTGTTACAAGTTTATATCACAGTTTTTTTGTGAACACTCAAAAGCAAAGTTTTCAAGTGTGTCATTCGTGCAATATTGGGCATGCAAAAATACATGGTCTAGGGGACAATATTGGGTATTCACAAATACACTATTTAAATATTGTTTTTTTGGTTTTGAAAGAGTTTTAAGGATTGATGTTTGATTGGTTATGAATTTCAAAATTTGATAGATTTATCACTTAAAGGTTTCTCAATTAAATATAGATTGATCACTTAAGGGACTATTAGTTAAAGAGTACAATAACTCACTAAGGTTTAGAATAATGAATTTACCATTGATTATTTTATATTTATCTTTACCTCAATGTAATATTTTTTTAAATATAACATTATATATTTTGAAATTGTAAAATTTAATTGTGGTCAATAAAATATGAACATGAACATGCTCATATTAATGCTCATATTTAGTGTTAGACTTTATAGAAAACCTGCCAACTGCTTGACATGTTTTCCAAAACCACCCTTACTATGTCCCTATGTCATGAGCATTAACACCCTCTGTCATCTAGCAGTCATTCATTTATTCACCTTATCAACAGTTGTTATGCATTTATTTGTAGACATGCATTTATTCACCTTATCACTCAAGCTATTATGCATTTACCTCACGGCCATATCAAGTAACCACCCCCATTCTTGAGGACATGTTTCATCACTGCAGCTTAGATAGTGTTTCTAAGCTGCGACCTGCCATGTACCTCCCACATGTTCTTTTCATGGAGGTGTCTAAGCCACCGTCATGCTGCCGCCCAAACTCGTGACAAATATGTTAGATATTTCACTGCAGTGGGTGCATATTCATGATTTCTCGAGCTCACGGAAACCATCTTCCATCTGAAAATAGCTTGCAATTACTGTCAATAAACTTCTGCCATGATCCAATGAGCCCCGAAACCTTGGCGGATTCGTAACCTACATAGAAAGGAGCCCCAATTTGCTATAAAAGAATGCATCTAGGCCTGGGCTACAGAGGCAAGGGTCGCCATGGTGGCGTGGGTTGTAGTGGTATGGGCATAAATTTTGGGGATTCCGAGTTTTCCAGACCGCTTTGTAGGATTCGGCTTGTTTATCGGAGACAACAACATCATTGGAGGGAGAAGCTTGGTCGAGGAATTCTTTGGCCATGATCAATTTGACTGTCCAATAAGTCCTATGGCATGGTTTTGTACTTTGGATATTGGGTATGGAGTCTCATTGACAATATCACCAGTACGCTCTGCTGTGACATAATCTCTTACTTTAGACAATGGATATGGGGTCTCAGGGACAACATCAACATCACTTTTTGTTTGCTTCCTTGCAGCCATCATTGTCTTTCCATCACCATACTTTCTCAATTTTGAAGTGTTTATTGGAGTTTCATACACTACATCACCCTCCCCAACTTTATTGCGCTTCTTCAATAAATTTACATCTATTTTAGACTACTTCCTAATAATGTGTAATAATGTGGCTAGGTTGTTTTGGTGCCCATGCTCATTGCTAATCTCGAGCTCTTCTTGTAAAGTGTGAAAATCTCCATGCACGCTCCATTTTTACCTCGGCTTTCTTTAGTCGATTTTGGTAATCATCATGTATTCTTGATACTTTTTGATCCCCAGGCAATTTCTTTGGATGTCGCTCATCCCCTGTTAAAGATATTTGAATGTATGAATCTTTTATCTGCCTTGCACTACATCCTTCCTCACTGTTAGTGACCATCAATTCATTCTGAGAAGAAGCCTCGTCTTCCTTTCTGTGCATCTCATACTCTTTATCCTGGTTGGACATAGAACTCAATTTATCCACTGAGTCATCATGTGAACAAAACTCCATACACTCGTAGATTTTATTAATCACCTCTTCCAGGTAGTCACGATACCTGCAACAGAGGATATGGATGATTTAATCCACACAGATATTCCAGCATTGCCAAATATTCATCTTTATGAATACAATCAATAAGTGAGTTTAACAATTACTTGGATTTGATGACTCTGTCTGCAAACTCAATAAGACTTTCCCCATCAAATATTCCTCTTGGCAAATTGAATTGGATGTTTTCCAAAAGTTTACAGCTTTCTTTTATTAATTTGTCCGTCACATGCTCTTCAGTGCTTCTGAAAACGTTTGATGTAAGAATTTCCATGCGAAACAACACTTGCAGTTCATGTCTACCATCAAGTCAAAGATTTATAGCGATGAATAATAAGCTTTCAAAGACATGTTAGAATATAACTTCAACACTAAAAACTGGAAATTAAAATAATAACAACACAAAGGATACTCTCTAACTTTTTCTTCAGAGGTGTAGACAGAAGAATCAATAGAGTCGCCAACTTGTTGGCTAGACAATGGAAGCAAACAATCATTGTAGTTGGTTTTCAACTCCCTGGGCTTTTTCAAAATTAACTTTGTCACTTCGTTATAAACAGGTGGCTTGATTGAGTTCTCTGTTTTTGCATCTTCATCAACAGACAATGAATTCCCAACTTCCAGTTGTGCCTCTGCACACTGGATCAACATATCCATGAGTCTTTTCGCTAAGGATTTTAAATCAACCCCTTTGCTACAGAGCCCATGCTGAATTTTATCATCTAATGATTCAATGAATGTTTCTGCAGGATGCGATTCAACAAAATCAGGATCACAACCTCCAACATCAATGGATAAAGGAGCATTTGGAACAAAAGGAGAAGCAGAAGGGATATGGAAATATTGCTCGTATTCCAATGCAAGTTGTGATGTTTTTTCCAAAACCAGACCCGAAGTTGTCTCATGGTCATCAGCTAGTTGCGCTTTCAGTTGTGATGGACTTAATTCAAGCTTGAAACCCTGGGATGCATCCAACTTTTTTGACATCTTTTTCATCCAGAGACTCAGAAACCTTAAAATCTTTGACTGGTAGCACTGGCCTTGAAGTATCGAGTTTCCAATCTCATGATAAAATCAATATTGGATTTTTTTTTACATAAACCACTGACAATAGCCAAATAAAAAGAGTCCCAAGTATTGCAGTGAAGATAAAGACCCCCTTTTGGAGACAGATAATCCCTACTTTTTCTGTTTGCAAGTGATTCAGAGGACCTGGACTGCTTGGGACAATTACAATCCAAAGTAGATGATACCTCATACCCCTTAAAAGGGCAAATGGGAATGCCGAAGTAAATCAAGGAAGGTTTTCATAGTATTGTTGTTAATGAGAACCATAAAAATATTGCAATTAGAATGATCGAAGTGGACCACTATTTTGTCGATGACCTTTTACCATGATTCAAGATATGCTCATTTTGAAAAAATGCATGTGTTTTGATACGTTTTATGATACGTTTTATGAAAGAGTTGTGTGCACCTAGACACCACTTTACCTTTTAATTTAAAAAAAAATGCTTATAAGGAATGGGTATTTTGAAAACTAAAGTAAAAACATTTTAAAATTTAAAGAGTAATCCCAAAAGCAAAAATAAAACAAGTGTTGCATGGCAGCGTAGTCCCTGCCAGGTTGGAATGGGAATAAATGCGACTGAGTACAAACAAGTAGGTAGGAAGTTGAAGTACATTTGGTTTCCATGTAGAATATAGTATTCCCGAATTAGTTTTTCCTGAATTTATCAAAAATTATTAACATTTAGAAGGTTCTTGACACAAAAAAATTTAGCATTCCCGAAATATTTTTTTTTACATATGTTTTACATACATTCGTGGACAAAAACACAAAAAAATAGTAGTAGTGTCTGTTACATAGGTTCGTGGACAAAAACACAAAAAAATTAGCATTCCCGAATTAGTTTTCTTTAAAACAAGGGTTCGTGAACACAATTGAAATTGAAATTTATCAAATTATAGGTTCGTGGACAACATAAATTATACATACAAAATATATTATTTTATAAAGTAGATATTTACTTTTATACATATGAAATATGTTCTTTTATAAAGCATGCATGGAGCCTTGATTCCATACTTAACCAGTTTTTGGATTGCGGCTTTGGCGAGATGAAAATTGGGGTTGTTTTGTTCCGTACCCTACAAATAGCACCTAGAGTTCCGCGATATAGAAATTGACAATTGGACTTGTGGACTATTTGAATTTTAAGGGCCTCGTGTCCAAAAAATTTAGCTTTCCCAAATTAGTTTTGTTTACATACGTTTTACATACGCTTGTGGACAAAAACACAAAAAAATAGTAGTAACATCTGTTGCATAAGTTCGTGGACAAAAGCACCGAAACATTAGCATCCCCGAATTATTTTTCTTTAAAACAAGGGTTCCTCGATATAAGAAATTGAAATTTATGAAATTATAGGTTCCTGGACAACATAAATTATACATACCAAGTATGTAATTTTATAAAGTAGATATATAGAGCATGCACAGAGCCCTCATTCCATACTTATCCAGTTTTTGGATCGCGGGTTCTTGGGTTGGTGGGCTGTAAATTGGGCCTCTGTTGTTCCCTGGCCTACAAATAGCACCCAGAGTTCCGCGATATACAAATTGACAATCGAACTTGCAGACTATTTGAATTTTAAGGGCCTTGTGTCAAAAAAATTTAGCATTCCCAAATTAGTTTTCTTTACATACATTTTACATACGATCGTGGAGAAAATCCCAAGAAAAAGTTATCATTCTCGAATTAGTTTTCTTTAGAACAAGGGCTCCTGGACACAAGAAATTGAAATTTATTAAATTTTAGGTTCCTAGACAGAATAAATTATACATACCAAATATGTAATTTTATAAAGTAGATATTTACTTTTATACATACAAACTATGTACTTTTATAAAGTATGTGGATGAGATTTTATAGAGCATGAACGTAGCCCTCATTCCATACTTAGCCAGTTTTTGGATCACGGGTTCTCAGGCTGACAGGCTGGAAATTGAGCCTCTATTGTTCTGTGGCCTACAAAGAGCACCCAGAGTTCTGCGATATACAAATTGACAAGTGTACTATTTTAATTTTAAATTCCTTTGTGGCAAGAAGTATGAAGGACAGGTGGTAAGTATGCAAGAAACGACATGCTCTCTATATGTGCGACTAGAAAAAAAATAGTGAACACAATTTTGTGACATTTATATAAAAAAAAAAAAAA
>JZKD02S1953385.1:185223-198607 GCA_000966675.3 Picea glauca
AAAAAAAAAAAAAAAGAATTGAAATAAAATAAACAAAATATGTTCACATTCAGCATAGTTGAAGATAAAAATATAGGAACACATAAATATATAAGGAGACAAAAGAATAGTTTTATTTGGAATATATGAGAAAAATAATAGTTTGTCACATAATCCTGGAAATTTAAATGTGTTTGTCATATAGATTGGGATTGGGGTTCCCACGGACCATAAGAGAAATGTGTACAAAAAATAGGACTGGAAAGATGAAGTGGGACATAGTAGAGTGTAATATCTAAAGAGTAGAAATGAGAAGATATCAGTATTTGGCTATAGATTTCTATTCAGAAAGGGTGGAATAATTGGATTGATAAAGAAAGGACTACCAATATACACTTAGAGGCATGGTACATATAAGTAATTTTGGTATTTGCTTACTGATGCCTTTTCCTGTTGGTTTTTGTCGCCAACCCGCTTGAATAACTTGACTGATAAACAAAGGATTTAATGTTCCATATAAGTAATTTTTCTATATTCTTTCTGATGCATTTTCCTGTTGGATTTCGTCTTTGACCTACTTCAAGTTCTGTTCAATATAGCTTCTCAAGGGGACAACGTTGATGTCATTCCAGATTTTAATGCTGAAAAGTTCATCTTCTAATTCGCTTAGATCAATAGAAAGATTAGATAGAGCTCGATGAATATCTCCATTCTGTATCGAATAGAGGACTAGCTAGTTGTCCACGTGTTCTTTATGATATTCAAGAATCCTGTAAAAATTTTCCAAAGACAAGGCCTTAAAATTAACAATTTGTTTATCAAAAGTTTGTTTGCTTAACGCCAACGAGTTGACGATTAAGTTGGGGTCCTGGAAGTCGTTTTTCCTTTCGGCTAAGTTTATTTTGGTGAGCTTTGTGAATAATGTTTCTTTCTTTGATAATGCTTGCTCACGTGATTGGATGATGAGATACAGGTTCTTCACCTTCTCTTGCCAACATGCTTCTAATTAAGTGAGCCATTTTTTGGATGGGAGATCATGTTGTCTTCTTGTCATGTCTGACATGTTGTTGGCATGAAAGGAAAAAGGGACGACCGTGTGCAAATAAAAACTTTTTTCATCTTTTAAATCCATCTATAGAAGTTGGAGCAAATTATGTTCCCTGCTTCCCAAGGAATCCATATTTTGTGATGTTTCCTAGACCTTAGTAATAAGTTCCATTCTTTTTTTGATATTTTTCTCCACATATCCTCTATAGGATGCAAGGAAGCTGTAGGAGCCTTTTAGATTTGTTGCAGGGGTGCAGGGAGTCGCAGGCATGGCTGTTGCCAAAGGACTACCAAGAAATGGCATATGAAACAAAGCTTCCTCTAATTCCTTAATCCGTTCCTTTAGTCTTGCATTCTCGGCCTCAATGACTCCAGTGGAATCATGAAGAGCATCTCCGGTTTCCATGTGAAGTTGAGATATTTTGGATGGTTGCATATTGGCAAGGTTAAGTTCTGAATGATGTTTTCTTTTCTTATCTTTTACATCTCTTTTTTCAATAATTAATTTTTTTGATTTTCTTTCAAAAACAACACTCTGGAATATGAAGGATTCATCTTTATTAAAAATTTCGGTATCAACTATGTCCATTGGGTAGCCATGGTGAATTGCATCTCTGGGATGATCAAGGTTGCAGAATATGCTATCCAGATCAACGTCAAGATCCATGTTTTCACTCTAAATTTCGGGCTGCTCTGCCTCCCCTACAATTTTTTTTCCCTTCTTTTGCATGGGAAGCTTGTGAGAACTGTCAATTTTAGGATGAACTATTAAATTTTGGTCCTCAAGCCCGAAGATGTTCATTGTATCTCTATAGAACTGTTGTAGAGCTGCTGCCAGTAGTTTATGAAAATGTCAGTTTTCTCTAGACGCTGCTTGAAATGAACAAATGGAGGGGACAATATAACCCTCCGGAAATGTTGGTTCAATGTGTGCGAATGGAAAATATCCTCGAGCTCTTCGCTCATTAATGACAATCTCTATGCCTGTTGTATGTTGAGTTATTAGAATTAAAGCTTAATTATTGCATACTTAGAAGTGCGAAGGTGGTGGTTACGACAAAGAACATTTAAGGATTGGAGGTTTTGTAAAGGAACCAAGTTGACGACGTGCCAATGACATTCCATGGTATTTGAAATTAACACTGGGAAGGGATAACAAAAGCCTCCACAAATATTGGTTTAGTGCGTATTAATGGTAGAACTTCTTGAGCCTTGTGCCCATCAATGACAATCTAAACGGTGCCTGCACGATGACCTATTAGCATTAAAGATTTAGAAACAAGACACACACACACACATAAAATTTATTTTTTATTATGGACACTTGCAAAGGTGATGGAGACGAGGAAGAGAAAGCAAGGAAGGAATGGCCAAGTCTGAAAAGCGGTCGGACGGGCTTCAAAATAAATTTACAGGCGATAGTGAGGACAAGCGAGTGTCCAACGATGAAATTGCATGAGTCGGAATTGTTGACTACAAAACGTGTAAAACATAAGAGGGCATGATGGTGCAGTTTAGTGGAGGGTTTGTATATTTGCAGTTTTGCGGGAAAGTGGCTAAGTATGGAAAGTGTGATTTTGTGTAAGCTTTCAGGGAGCATAGAGAAGGGAATCATGTATAGTCTTTGGATCGTGGGTTCTCGGGCTGGCAGACTCAAAAGTGGGCCTCTATTGCTCTATGTATTACAAATAGTACCCTAACTTGCGTGATATAGAAATTGAGAAGAGGACTTGTGGGATGAACATTGCACTTCTATTGTTCAGTGTCCTCCAAATGACACTCGGAGTTCTGCAATATACAAATTGATACACGGACTTACATACTTATGATAGTTTTTGGATCGCGGATTCTCAGATTGGTGTGCGCAAAATTGGGCCTCTATTGTTTTGTGTCCTACAAATAGCAGGCAAAGTTCTACGATATACAAATTAGTTGACGGAGTGTAGGAATAGCACCTTGAACATTGCAATTTTCTACATGTATAATATATAACATATATGTTATATATCTAACATTATCTAAAAACTGCGGCCATAAAATTAGTTGAGCAGTATGTGTACAAATGAGGGAAAACTAAATATGCATATTTTTCAAGTATGTATGGATTGCCATATTTTTCGATCGCGGGTTCTCGGGCTGGCGGGCTCAAAATTGGGCCTCTATTGTTTCGTGTCCTACAAATAGTACCCAGAGTTACATGATATAGAAATTGACAGACGGACTCTAGGACTGATGGGTTCAAGATTGCGATTGTCTACATCTATAAGATACAACATATATGCTATAGAGTTGGATGATGCCCACAAAGGAATCTGTGGCCATAAAATTCGCGAACTATGAAAATGAATGGTGGTCGGTTGGACTCGTGATGTAGAGATATAGATGGACATCAAATCTGACACTGCTCTATCCGGGAACCCGCTAGCATAGACATGGATTACGCAAGTTTTGGATGCAAGATCTACAATCGGAACACAGGGAATAAGAGTTTGATAACACTTAGTAGTGAACTCGTAGGCATAAAATTGGCTAAGGGAATGAAAGTGCTTGGTCGGACTCCTAGTACATATTTCATAATTATGTGCAACACCAATTGTGTCGTGACTAGACCAGTATGTGTACAAAGAAAGGAAAATTAAATATCTACCTCTATAATGTATGGGCATGATATTTTATAGAGCATGTAGGGATATTGCATTCCATACTTGGCCACTTTCTGGATCACAGGTTCTCAGGCTGGCGGGCTAAAAATAGGCCTCTATTGTTCCGTGTCCTACAAATAGTACCCAGAGTTCTGCGATATATAAATTGACAGGTGAACTTGCGGGTTGGCTGAGATTTTATAGAGCATGTACACTTTTTGGATCGTGGGTTCTCGGGCTGGTGGGCTAAAAAACGAGCCTCTATTGCTCTGTGCATTACAAATGGCACCCAGAATTCTGTGATATACAAATTTACGAACGGATTTGTGGGCTGGCTGGCTCAACATTGTACTTCTATTGATTTCGTGATATATAAGTTGAGAGACAGACTCCAGCGCTAGGGAGCTCCGAGAAAGGAGAAATACATACTAAATATGTACTTTTATAAACTATGGATGAAATTTTATAGATCATGTACAAAGTTGTGCGATAAACAAATTGAGAAGCAGATTTGCGGTCTGAGTGGCTCAACATTGCACTTCTATTGGTCTGTGTCCTCGAAAAAACACTCGGAGTTCTACGATATACAAATTGACAGATGAACTCCATGACCGTCACCCTCAAAATTGAATATGTATTAGCATATCCAAACTTTTTTATCGTATATGGTATTTTTGAATCATATATCTTGAATTAATGTTAGCATTAGTTCGAATGTTTGTCTTAGCATTTTCTTCTAGCTAAATTTATCCTAATGTTTGATATGCTAGCGTATCCAAGGTTTGTCTATTTTTTATTATTTTTAAATACTTAACGTACTTAAATCCTATCACATGCATTCTTTCTTAAATGTTTACATAGCGCGAGGCCCTTGGATGGTTCTGACAGCCTTAAATGTTTACCTAACAGGCCTCAGAGCCTTAAATGTTTACTTAACATGTATATCATGGAACATGCTCAACATGAAAAATAAAAACAAATTTGAATAATTAATTGAATAAAATTTAACAAAACATTATCACATATTAATAATGAATACGATATTTAATATGAAACAGGCAAGCGGACGGTCAGGGTGGCGATATAAAAGTAAGTGCAAATATGAACACGTGTATCCACTAGTTTCGGGCCTAGAAATTTTCTGAGGAACGAGTAATCCATACTAAATATGTACTTTTATAAAGTATGGATATCAGATAGATCCCTCATTCCATACTTAGACACTTTTTGGATCGTTGGTTCTCGGGCTGGCGGGATGAAAATTGGACCTCTATTGTTTCGTGTCCTACAAATAGCACCTAGAATTCTGCGATATACAAATTTATCGATGGACTTCGGGTTGGCTCACTCAACATTGCACTTCTATTTTTCTGTGTGCTCCACACAGCACTGGGAGTTCCGTGATATACAAATTGACAGACAGAGTCTAGGACTGGCCGGTTCAAGATTGCAATTGTCTACATGTATAACATATAACATATATGTTATATAGCTAACATTATCTAAAATCATTATTTTCAAGTACTAAATTATGAATAATGAATATTGATATTGTACAATTTAATTAAATAAAATTAGCAAATGAGTCGCAAGGTTCCAGTCCAGGTCCAATTATAGATCCCTGAAGTGTCGGGTGTAAGATTAGATGGACATGAAATATGCTAGTATGTTGTCTGGGAAACCGCGAGCATAGACATGGATTACCAAGTTTTGGATGAAAGATGTACACTCGGAACACGGGGAACGAGAGTTTGATAATGTGTAGTGGGGAACCCGTGGACATAAAATTGGATAAGGAAACCAAAGGGCTCGGTCTGAATCATACTTCATATTTCATAATTCATGTGCAACACCAATTGTGGTGTGACCAGATCGGTATGTGTAGAAACCAGACAAAACTAGATATGGACCTTTATAAAGTATGGACATGAGATTTTATAGAGAATGTACGGATATGGCATTCCATACTTGGCCACTTTCTGGATCGCGGCTTCTCAGGATCGCACGTTAAAAAAATAGGCCTCTACTATTTTGTGTCTTACAAATAGCACAGAGAGTTCTGTGATATACAAATTGACAAGCGAACTTGGGTGGGTTGAGTCTTTGTAGGGCTTGTACACTTATTGGATCGCGGGTTGTGGGGTTGGTGGTGTCATAATCGAGCCTCTATTGTTCTGTGCCTTACAAATAACATCCACATCTTTGTGATATACAAATTGACAAGCTGACTTGTGGCCTGGCCGGGTCAACATTGTACTTCTAGTGATTTTTTCGATATACAAATTGACACACAGAGTCCAGGGCTTGTAGGCTCCCAAAAATGAGCAATACATACCAAATATGCACAGATCCCTTATTCCATACTTAGCCACTTATTTGGATCACGGACTTGCGGGCTGGCGGGTTGTAAATTGGGCCTCTAATGTTCTGTGTCCTACAAATAACACCCATAGTTAGGCGATATACAAATTGACAAATGGACTTGTAGGCTGGCTGGCGCAACATTGCACTTCTATTGGATGGTGGACCTATAGGCTAGCGGGAAAAAAAAAAAAAAACACTTGCAAACAAGTTCGACAAATACAAAGAGTAAACGAAAAACTGTTTAGTATGGAAGACGGGCAGAAAAAAACGCACCTTTGCATGGATTCCTCCACATCTCTGGTTAGGAGTTTTTTGCGGCATCTAGTTTTCCTGTTTGTTTCTATGAACAAAAGTACAAAACAAAAGGGATATGAACATAAGTTAACATGTAAAGAAAAACACAAGTAGTATGCACATATACTAAAAAAAATAGAATAAGATGAATAGAGTAACAAATAGATTTTAGAAGGATGTACCTTTTTTTTTATTTTTGCATAATGTATATTTTATAATTCAAGTACAAAACCAACTGTATGGTCACCACAGCAATATGTGTAGAAATCAGGGAAAACTAAGAAGCTGGATAATTGTTTTTTTTTTTCCAACAAGCTATATAGATATGCTTTGAAACATAGAAATATGACTTTGCAATATGTTTAATGTATATCTCATAATTCAAGTGCAATACCAATTGTATCGTGATCAAACCAATACATGTCTAAGATAAACATACTATATTGAGGAATGGACACATTCGACCAGACATGGTAAATAAGTGTGTTTTGTAGATGGCTTGTGTTGTTCAAAAGAAAGCGGAGATTATTTTTGCACATGTAGTTTTCCAATTCTTTAGTTATGCCATTATTTTGTAGCATGTCAATATTGAAGTCTCCTACAAGTACAATGGATCTGTTCAGATTGAAATGGCACAATTCATTGGAAATAACATCTACTATGTTGGAGAATGCTACATGGGGAGCAACATACATATTCAGTATTGCAACTTTTGTTTCATGGAAAAAAAAAATCGCAAACACCACTTCAAGATTCTTTTCTTCGATATGTATATGGTCCAAAATTGGTGCATGTTTTTTCACCAATATCATTAGCCCATGTGTAATGTAACTTGATATGCAATTGTGATTTGGGAATTGTTGGTTCTACATGCATAATGCCATGTGTGTTTTCTGTAAGCAAAGAATATCGGATTGCATTGTATCATAGTCATTCAGTATATCATCCATGTGTGCATTTAAGCTACATGTGTTAAGCGAGAGAATTGATACAGATGGATTTGTTTGTATGAATTGGTAATCATAGTGTAGTTGCCATTTTGTGTTAGTCATGAGTCGTTCCATTTCAATATCAACTTTCTGTTTCACTTTGAAGTTATCTTTTGCGAGAGGACTTAGTAAATACATGGAGTCACAAACCGTATCACAGAGGGTTTTTTTGTTTTTGATATGGGTGCACCATTCTTTTTCTGAGCTTCTGGTTGGATAGTTGTGACGTAATGCGATACGAATTCTGCTAAAAACATATGCCTAATATGAGATGGATGCTGAAGGTAATAATCAACAATAGAGCGACATAGCACGTCTTCTGAATTGTCAGGCTCTTTCTCTAGCAAAAATGATGGTTTAAGCACAAATGTGTGTTTTTCAAGTGGAGATGTGTTTATGAAGACACATTTTCTTGAACTACAAGTGAGGGGCAGGGAAAGTGCATGTGAACTGCTTGTTGAGTAGACATTTTTTGAAGATTAAGTAATGTATTTCCAAGTGTGCATATCATTTGTATGGCATCAATATGACTTCTTTCATGTTCTTTGCGTATTCTTCTGAATGCACTTGTTATATATTTGTCAACCTTTGTCATATACGAGGTACAGTACGATGCTGGAGCATATGCATTGAGCACATACTGTGCATCTGTATTTTCTTTCCACATAACTAGAATGTCCTTGGAGAAACTGTTGTTCCAAATATGGAAAAGTTTTCGTTTAAGGAAATTGTTGGTTGCCTAAGCGTACATTGTATGGCTTGGATGTGCTCATCTTCTGATAGATTTAGCTCTGTCAAGAAGGCATAGAAGCTGATCATCTCGTCAAATTCTCCTTGTTCTAGAAATGCAAACAAGGATTTATATTTCTCAACAACAACATTGTCCCCTAAACTAAGTGGCTCTATGATTCTTGTAGCTCTCATTGGCGGCATGAGAAATTTGTATCTGCAATGCGAGTTTTTTCATTTTCTACAACTTTTTGTATGGTAATGTCTATGGAATTTGGCAAGTTCTAGATCCAAATGATCCATGTTGCATGTTATGTATTTATCCACAAATTGTTCGATCTCTGAATTGTTATTAGCTCCATAGACTGGTGCACACTCTATCCACAATAGTGCATGGTCATGTTCATTTCCCCTATTCTGGAATTTAGTCACAAAAATGTAGTCTGGTATTTTTCTGAAAAACATTTCATCATGGCATATCAATTGTCTCAAAGCATTTATTCTATGTCTATAGTAGCGAGTACATGTCACTAGGTCTTTTCTTATGAGGTATTCAATGTCATTATTTTCCAGTGTATCAGTTACTTTTTTATGTTTCCTGTTCCTATGAAGGTCAGATACGACAACTACCAATGGATCCCAACAATGCTCTACACTTGTAAATGTGATGAAAAATGTTGGATGCCCCAATTGTTGGATCATTGCAAAAACAGTTTTTTTGTTTTGTTGCAGATAGTCTGGAGAGGTGCGAATGTTTTTGAAATCTATGTATCCAATATTAGATTTCATAATTTTTTCTAGGTTTACTTTGTACTTCACATCCTTGGCCAACAAATTCCTTCCTTGTAACTGGCCTTTTCTTATTCGGACCCAAATGCGGGAGAGAACTTGCTCTATTATTATGCACATTGTTTTGAAAAACAAATTTGTTATGTGACAAGAGAAGTAACCGCTTGAATGTAGCAGCTCCCATAGGACAAAAAAAACTATATCATGATTTAAACAATAAAAGTTATAACTTAAATATATAAAACATAAATTATATTAATTTTTTTTAAATGTATTTATAAAATAAATTATATGTACAAAATATTAATAACAAATTATTTGAAAATTTTAAACTAAATTATTAAAAAATATATATTACCATATAAATAATAATTATAAATTTTCATTTATAAAATATAAATTACATAAAAATTAAAATTATTAAAAAATAAATTAACAAAAAAATATATTAATAACAAATTATATTAAAATTTTAAACTAAATTATTAAAAAATATATATTACCATATAAATAATAAGTATAAATTGACAGAGGCGGTGCGAAATCAATAGAGGAAGCGAGGCACAAATCCCGAGTAAGAACAACCAACATGTATTTCTGCATAAAATGACTAGCAATTTGAGAGGTGGACAAATATGGTTTCCGAAAAACTGTCAACTGGACAAAGATGGTTTCTGAAAACCTGTCCCTAAGATGCCTTTGGCATAATAAAAAGATACTGACATTCATGCTCTATATGCAGAAAATTAAATATATTTAAAACGATTCTGACCTTCATGCTTATGCTTTATAGGCAGAAGATTAAATATATTTAAATGGATTTTGACAAAGTTCAAATTAAATAGGTGTCATTTAATTGTTCTACTAAACTAAATGGCATTTGGATTACACAGAAATAATCAGAGAAATCTGTGAATGAGTGTATGGTCAATGTGTTCCAAGATTATAGTATGTTTTGGTTTTTTCTGGGAACATTTTTTGTCTAATTTTACTATAAATTCAGTGACAAATTGTTGGATCTCTAGATTTGAGTGGTTAATTCTATATAATTTGAGTGTCGAAGAGATTTTTCAACTCACTGAATCCATTTCTTTATTCAGAAATGCAATTTAAATAGAAGAAAATTGTGATACATCTAATGATACAATCTTAAAACATTGCTCTGTTACATCCTCCACCTTCAAATTCAATAATCTCTAATAATCTCTTCCTGTCAACCAATAAACCACCTTGGCATTATGATGTAGACTCAATACATACAAATCTAAATTGATTTGGTGGGCATTATGATGCAGACTCAACAATACAAAACCCACTCAAATGTTGATTTCTTGGGCATTATGATGCAGACCGAACAACACAAAACCCACTCAAATGCTTATTTCTTGGGCATTATGATGCAAACCAAACAAAAAAAAACCCTCACCAATCTACTCACCAAAATAAAGCTGACCTATCTGCTGTAGGCAGATAACAAAGAAAATATGCTACCCAATTTATCCATTTTCAGTGGATGGTGTAATCACAATCAAAGTTCTTGGATGCAACAATACAACAAAGACAGACAAGAGAGATGCACACAAAAATTTTGTTTCCTTATTCATTATTCAATGTCTTACCGAAAGACTCCATATTCTAAAGTAACTAGCTATCCTAGCTTAACTCATCACTGTTTCTTTATTCATGATTCAGAGTCCTACTAAAAAAAACAATATTTTCTTCATGTTTCAGAGTCTTATTAAAAGACTCCATCCTTTAAAATAACTAACTCTCCTACTTTGACTCATTAATTATCTTACAACTAAATCGCTTTCAAAAGCACATATCCATAAGCTGTTAAATTTAGCTATTAAGAGCATTAAACTCTAATAATTCCACTAAACCCTAAATCTTAGCTATTTAGAGCATTAAACTCCAACAATAGTTCCACAGGGGATTTAATCATTGAACTTGTAATATAACATTCATGTAAAGAGTGAAATTACAGCTATGCCACTCACATTACACTCACTATTTACATTCACTATTTTCACCTGAATTGATCCTCATGCACATGATTAAGAAAATTATGAAAAATAAAAAGAAACACTCCTCTATTTCTCACACAACAACAGGTTGAGCGATTTCTTCTTCAGGGGAAGATTCCATGTCATCTCTCTTCCCATAAATTCATCCTTCTTGTTGCCCAACAATTTCTCCTCATCAATCTCCTTTGATCTCAACCCAATGATATTTCTTAATTGCTCAAGAAATCCGCTGCAATTCCCAACAATATGCCTCAACTGCTCCAGGAATATTCTTGCCCAGAGATTGTTCAATTGAAGCCCTGGAAGTTTCCCCCTTCTTGCCCCCTAACCTAGTGATTTTTGCTCTCTCTTACAATTCTTCCCCATCAATCCTCTCCCTTGCAATGAATATCCCAAGTACAACTGGAGCTATATTCAATTCCATCACTCAGTGAGATGTTCCTAGAATCACCAATATCACGATGTCATGCCATAACACCCAGCTTTTTTTTATGTGGATTCATCATCTCTTTGTTTGTGTTATTTCCCTTTTCCACAATGGCTCCAAACGAAATTATAAATCAGGTAAGAAAGCAAAACTTGGAGGTTTCTATTGGGTGTGGAGGTAAGCCTGCGGTTCCCATTTTCACCTTTCTCCAGATGAATGAAAGATCACAAACCAGGTGACATGATCATGATGAAATGATTTGGAGCATAGATTTTGATGGTGCCAAGTCCAAACACTGGTGCTGGTTTCTTTTTATGTGATCCCAAAGGAATGGAAATCCCTTATCTTTTTTAGTTCCTACCATAGGCATAGACGGACTATAGCGATCAATAAGTCATTGACTACATATTAGTTTGTCCTTTGACCATAAATATTTGCATAATACCTATTGTTGGAGCTAGGGAATTAAAAGCATTTATTTTTATATAATAAAAAGTACCGTATATGTACTGATCTGATTGGATAAGAGATTGGAGGTTTTATTGTCGGATTCTCTATTTCCAATGTTTTATATGGAAACATATCCAAACGTTTTCTCATATACAGTCTTTTTGAATCATATATTTTTCCTGTATATTGCTTGTAGTTGGATTAATGCTAGCATTAGTTCGAATGTTTGTATTAGCATTTTCTGCTAGCTGAATATATTCCAAAGTTTTGATATGTACTAAGAATATTGAAATGTTTTGATATCCAATATTTATAGTGATTGAGAATTCCAAAGTTTATAACGTCCTTGTCGGATGTATTTTTGTTGAAATGTATTGACACTTTTTTTGAGATGCCTCAATAGGCCTGAAATCTTAAATGTTTACATGAGGCGACGCCCTCCAATAGGCCTGCCAGCTTAAATGTTTGCATACCATGAGGTCCTTAGACAACCTAACATCCTTAAATGTTTATGTAAATACGCTTCTCAGAGTACGTTTTTCCTCAAAAGTTTCCATACAATTATAGTGAATTTGCATAGTCTTGTTTGTCCACCGCCAGTTCAATAACCATTGTATGTTTCATCCTTCTTCTACATTTGCAATGCAATTTCGTTATCGTTGAAGCTACATACATTGTTTATTGGTTCGGTGAGTGCTTCTTCTTCATTGGTTTATCAGTTGCTTCTTATTGTTGTTTCATTCACGAGTCGACCTACGCTTCTACATTCCAACGTTTTGGAGTAAGTTTTGATGCCATAGTTTCATTTTATATTCCTTGTTTGTTGTTCAGTGTTTGCAGTCTGCAAGTAAGAATGTTTTCTTATTTGTAGTGGCATGGTCCTCGTAAGTTTCCGGTTCCTTCTGTTCTTGGGCTATAGTTTGGTAATCGTTGGAGATACATATGTTGTTCGTTGGCTCGGTGGTTCTTGTTGGTTCAATGGTTCTGTTAGCACTAGGAGTCACCTTCTGATTACAAGGAAGGTAAGCCCAATACCCATCAGGTGATATGTGAAAGTATGAATGTTTTTTTGAAAGGTCGAATGGAAAAACTCGGAATGATAATATCCTCACTTAGAAATAGGGCTAACATGTAACAACAAATAAGGTCTTGGCTAATTTCAACCAATAGTTTGAGAGTAAATATGGATAGAAGGAAGACATGAATCAGAAGAATGTAAGAGCTACTGCAAACATCAGGTCCATAAAAGCCCAAAGGAATAAAGTTTCTAAAAACAAGATCTTCTTAAAATTAGAAACTAAGGAGCTAAATAAGCACCATGACAATAAAATGATCAAACATCCATCATATCATTACCACAGTCATCCATATGAAGCATTCAAATATGAACATTTAGCATTAGAAGCAAATATTCAGCAATAGGATCTGATTTATATTAGTAAAAAGGTCTTAAGTCCAATACATACTAGATCATAGTCACGTTATCAAAAGTATTATAGTTTCTTGGGATCCTTGCTCTACCATCTAAACCGATTAAAGCAATTCATCTATCTATTTATAACAAGAAAGGGAGGCAACAACTGGAGGTACGAGCTGGCCTCTTTTTCTTAAAAATCTCAGAACATTTATTTATTCTAACAACTAAGA